>JAVJAQ010004226.1:0-173039 GCA_032362365.1 Zygogramma bicolorata
AAAATTATTAATTACCTATTAGTATAAACAAAACTAATACTAAGAACTACGACCAACAAAAAATGCATAGAAAGGTGCGTGACATTAGCTTCAAAGGCAATTGTTTTGTAAGTGAAATTTGAGCTCTTTTCTGAATTTGAGTATACTATATTTTTTGAATTCAGAGGGAATCGCCTTATGAAACTTATAAATATTATATTGAAAACCTCTTTCATAAATTGAATTTCTATGTAAGGGACAAGTCAAATAATTAATGTTTCTTGTGTTGATTCTGTGAATGTCACTTCTGAATTTCAATTTATTATACAAAGAAGTTGGGCTCTTGCGGACTACAATCTTACGGAATAAGCATAAGAAGTGAAATCTGAAAGTATCTTCCATTGAAAGCCATTTCAACCCACTGAGTTTGTGTGAGACATGCTCATACTTTCTGATACCATACACGAAACGTACGCAGGAATTCTCTACGCGTGGGACTCTACCAAGTGTTCCTTCATCGATACAAAATCCATAAATGGTTGAGCATTTCAATATCAATTGAGTACTTTAATTCGAAGCGGTAAGATAATATAACATACCGGTGACGGTCCGGAAATTGTGCCTGTAGTTATTGCTGAAAATATGAATAGGAAAATTGAGAAAATCTGGCACTATGTGAAAGACGTTAGGCAAAACTCAACCAAAATAATTTCGAATTCCGAAACTTCCTATTACACCCGAAGTATGTTGTAACTTTATTTCTTCAGATAAAACAGCCCGAGTCCCTGTATTTGCGTGCACATTCATATTCTGTATTAAATGCTAGATCTATTTTATATCACGAACTTTTTTATCTTTCTCGACTACTTTTTGAATTTTTTAATATTTTACATAAAAAAAATACATTTGAAGTTCATTTTATATTCGAATACATTTTTCCCAATCATTCATCTTCTGCCTATTCCTATAATGAAACTGTCAAGAAAAGGTTAAGGCTGAATTAGTCCGAATTGGCCAAATTTTCAATCGAGCTAAGAAAAGAAAAATCTGAAATGTGATATTGATAAATTTGCAAAATGTCTTCTTTTCAAACGGAACTCCTATCTTTTCATTATTGTTTTGCAACTGAAAAATAATAACTCCCATCTACAAATCCTATACCTACCGTACAGTTTTCAGATTAATATTTTTGATTTCATTTTAAGTCATCAACACATTTTCATAGCTGAATTTGAGTTCAACAAAAATTATGTGAGCCATAGAATGTACAATTATTATACATTCCATACGCAAATGGATGGATTTGCCGTTAAATATCGGCATGAACAAAATAGCTAGACAAATATAGTGAAAAAAAATATCTTTCCATTTCACACCATGAAGGAAATTACATTTTCCTGTACGATTTTCACTTATTTCCTCCAGCAGGATCCTGTTCGAGGTAGCTATTGTATAGCGCAACACATGTCGCGGTTTTGTAAACCCATTGTAAGTGAAAATCCTATAGGGATCTATAATATATTTTTTTTTGAATATGGATTTTCATCAATAATTGACCAGTTCAATTCAATGAAGGAAATTGTTTTGAAAAAATCACATAAAGGTTTTGAATGTTCAACACAACTCACAATAAATTCCTGTGTTGTCTAGCTAGAGGGACAGAATGAAATAAAACTATTTGTGGTCCTGTTCTAAGTTACGTCCGTCTATCTTATTCAAGATACTTGATACAAATCATGAGAAATGTTCATGGGTTGCTGCTTTAACAATCACACCTCAAACTTCGGAACGTGCAGGCACATTGATAGGCCGGAAAAATGATTCAATTGAAAATACCAAAGCTTACATGATTTTTTCACGCAGCCAAGTTGCCTATAATTAACCGAATTTCTCTTGATCTTCAAATAAACAGTTGGAAAATCATTTATAAGAATTTTTTGCAATGTAGCTATAGGAAATGTAATTCAAGGTAACCACTATTTCAATGCTGCTTGCCATACAATAATAAAAAAAATTGATTTTCATTTGCTAAACATGACTTATGGCTAACATTGGTTTCCAACAATTGGTGTGGACACCCTGTAAGGAAAATTGATTATTTCTGACTATTACTCTTTTAATATAGACTTTTCGTCAAATATTTTAACGGAAAATGTTCCTCATGAGTCCGTGAGAGTCGCATCGTTTTTCATAGAACTCATTGTAGAAACGTTCCTACTACTATTTTGTGGTTTTACAATAGGCAAAATGCGGTATAACAAGACATTTCATCAGAAAAATCATTGTCTCTGAAAATTCAAATCCCAAGAACATAGCTTTAGGAACGCCGAATTTCTTTAGTTATCAAACAAATTTCTAGAAACACTGCATGCAATTCATCTTCGCGGTCGATTTTCCATAACCTCACAATCACATTCTGGAATTCAATGGACTTAGATGAAGTGCAAATTAGTGAAGATGAATAACATCACAAGTCATTTACAATTGACACAGATTTGCATGAACCAGCCAACTTGCGCCAAGTGCACGATCGTGAAAACGGTCCTTAAGTAACATTCGAAAGATGTGTATGGAATGAATAAGTTATAATCACCGTAAAAACATCATGTGTGCGCGAATAAAATAAAAAAATTCAACAAGGTGAAATGAAACCGTCAAGGAAAGTTATGTTTATTACACCCCGTTTCGACGATGCAATTTTGTCGCTGCAACATATCTCGCAGCGACAAGTCGCCGCGAGATATGTCATCTAGCTGTCAGATTGCATTGCCAATATTACAAAATAGCACTGAATGTTACCAAGATGGACGTCTACATTATTACAACTGATATATAATTTCATTCATTTCTAATAATTGATATTGCGATTAAATCACCTTATTACTCAACTTGATTCCTCAAGTCTCGAAAAATAATTGAAATGATCAAAATCAATATTCTTCACCACATATTTGTGGTTTGCGGCAACAAAATCACCATAGAAATAACCAAGTCGCTGCAACTTATCGCACCAAAAAAGATTCACGCAACTCGAAAAACTTGCATGAACACATGCAATTTTCTAAAGTTGCAGCGACAAAATTGCATCTTCGAAACAGGCTATTATGAAGCGAGTTTGAAAGTGACGAAAATATTCTTTTTTCAACGTCAAAGATTTATGATGTCTCTTTACTGACAATAAACTTTCAAATTGACGTTCTACTCCCAAATTCGAATCCTCGTTACCATGGTTACATTTAACTTCTACCGCTGCCGGCACAAGAAGTTATAACTTTTATGTTTATGTAGTAAGAGTAAGAGATTTCTGTTTGATATGATATTCCAGATGCTTCATTGTTCACATCAAAAGAAAGAATAGAATGTGTGATTAGGAGTCAATCTCCATACTCGCCACACAAAACATCTCTCTTCTCCTGAAAACATAATGTACTATACCGTTATAAGGAGAATGCTGGGTGTGATGAGTTGGTCCATTTTATTATCGGTTAGGTAGGCAATCCAATTTCCGGTCATTCTCCAAGAAAACAGAATGCTCAAGAGAGTTGATTATTCCGGTGTGCTCGACTTTTTCGATGTCTGTTCAACTTTCATATAATAATGTGAGTTCACACCAACAAAATTTTGAAAAACATATTCGGCGTTTTATTCATTAACGAACCTGGAATATAGAAAATAGTCCTTTTGAGAGTCGAAACGTCAACATTCTGCACACGGATCAATACCCGAAAGGACTATTTTCTATATTCCACCATCCGTGGGAGAGATTTCAGAATCTGGACGAATTTGATTGTACTCTTCTTGTTCACTACGATAATATTATTGAACGTTGACAAATAAATTGATAATTCCAATGTACTAGATCCAACGACTCTGATATTTTTATTATATTTTTTGTTTTTCACACAAATTTTATTTGTGTTTGTTTAACTTTGTAAATGTTTCTGTCTGAGATGAGCATTTAATTTTTTTTTATTCTCGAACAAATATGTGCTGATATCAGAGTCATTTCTTGTATCTATTACTCATCAACGCATAGCGAAATTTCGATTTTCTATAGAATATATACCCCGAATTCATGCTAATATTCGTAACAGATAATACAATTTTCTTAGTAATTGCTGGAAATACAAATTGTAGTTGTGAAACACTAACAGTACTATTGTACATTTTCAACTCTCTTCTTCTCAGTTACTAGTTCCCCGATTTTTGTTCAGTTATCATTTGCCGGTTACTTGAACATGACGCGATGCGACCCGATATAATAGTTCCTATGCCGATCCGTTGTAGTTGTTTCAGACTCGTTTGTTGCGACGAAACCGGTTACTTAGTCACGGCGGCAAGGAACGCTTCCAATGAAATACCGCTCCAAAATCGCGGTACTAAAATACCGACCATCCCTTATGTCAAAAATTCGCTTGTCGATCCATGGATATAACTAGATTCACCACCAATCCACAAACTGTTGAACAATAAATTTCTTAAAAAAATGATTTTCAATTCCACAGAGAATTTGGAACAAAAATCAACTGAATTGAATGAAATTTATCACGTTAAATGTTACATATCCCATCATTTTACAAAACGAACTCCTGGATAAGCGGCCGCTGTTAATTCGTAATACACGCGTATTCTAAATGAGCCATCACCTAACACCTGTCAAATACGTACTAAACGATTTGAAATTGTGGGAGTCGAAAAAAGTTTATACTTATAGCATATAGTCCGATTTTTTATTAGATTGCTGAAAAGCAAATGATAAAATCAAGCTTACACGTAAACGAAAAACACTACTTCGTTGTGTGATTTCTTCTAGACAGTTTACAAAACCGCTATACGTGTTTGGCCATACATTAAGTGCTATGAGAAAGCTATTGTACATTTTCTCAACTGTCGTGAAAGGCACACAATGAAGTTTTTATAATGACTTTATCATGGATTTCCATCTTGTTAGAGTAAAATTTCAGGTTGAACTCTATATGTAGATGAGTATGCGTAACTTGTAGTAACTTCTGAAATCATTCTGAAAAAAGTTATCATATTCGCTTGAAAAGTACTTCACGGCAAAAACATTACAACCACATCAGAATAATCAGCTAGCGGTGTTTCCAACAAATTAAACTTCCCCCTGAGGATAAGGTGACTGAAAAAGAGCGAAGTCAGATTGATTACTCGCGTGTATATGAAAAACAGACTGATGCAGAGTCGAGAAATTGAATTTCATATCGTTGTGGTATGGTAACTTTCCAAACAGCCATCTAGCGAGCAAAACACCCTCGGGTACTTAATTTGATTCTAGGTATTTTGTATATGTTCTGTATCGGTAATCAGTTTCGAAATGAAAGAGAGAAATTTCATAAACTGAACTAGAATAATTTTGATGGATCATAAATGAGGCAGAATAAAACCTGTCGGCCAGATTCTGTATTTTCATTAATGGGCCTTTTTTCGAATAGTAGACTGAGTAGTTGTATTCAATTTTCAAATAATAACAATTCAAGCAATGTCTATAAGTATATAAACATCTGCATTGACCGTGAAAATATCTATAGAAGAGAGAAAAGTCTATGACCCTTCTACGATGCTCCAACGAAGTGAGCGAGTCTGTGAGCAAAGAATCACCAACAAGACGGATTGCCTTTCTCTGAATAGAATCAAGAAGTTTCAATGAGTGTTTAAATCAACCAAAAGTCCATTGCAGACCAAAAAAGTTTACATGTGGTTCTTTCACTACCTTAGATTGTGAAATATATTGATAGCTAACTCTTGTCTTCAGATTCAGTATCAATTTCCTTCTGAAGATGCTAACCTTGTTAACACAATGCGAATCGAGGGTAAAGAATATCAGTTTGGTGTTAAGGTAATTGATCTCTACAAAAAGTACCAATTTCTACAGCAAAATTCTATTGGGGTATTTGGCCCAAGAACCAGTGGAACACTCATTGGCTGTTTCGAGAATTCTGCAGTTTCATGGGCAATTTGCCGTATTCCTCAGATAGGAGGTCCATATGAAAACTGTGGCTCTCAAAATTAGTTTCAATCAAAGAGGTTAAACACAATTAATGTTCTCGATGAATAAAAGGTGTATTCGAATGAAAAATAAATTGTGATTTTAAAATCATTTACTTGAATTCATTGAATTCGGTAGTGCTATGAATTTAAAACCAAATCAATTTCGGGACCAGCTGTCCAACACTGCGCACGACAATACAGTGACTTGATCGTTTCGAATGCCCAACAAAATGCGGACAATTTGCATGTATCGTGAAAGGGTCTGTGCTCCTCTTATTGCCCCATCGACAAAATAAAGCGAGCCACGCCCTGTCCCGTTGTCGTTACATCTGACATAGTGCTAAAACGCCGGCCGAATGAAATTAATTAGTGGAATTTATAGAGAAACGGTCCGGTCAACTTAAATCTTCGCTAATGCGGGGGTCCTTTGATTATATATTCAATGCGGCACTCGACACCGTGCAGACTCTTCTGATTTACTGTCGGAATATCTAGGTGAATCGCATCATCTGAACTTGGGTTGAAGGAAAAAAAGAGAACTGTTGATGAATTGGAATGAAATTACAATTTTTCCTCCCTTTCAGTTCTTTCTGTTCTGAACCATATTGAAAACCAAATGTCTTTTTCATGTAAACAACCTTTCCAAGTAAAGATATGTGGGGATCGCGTGGTTTTTTCGAGCTCATTCATGCATATTTGCAGAATGAATAACTCAAAACGTCGATCAAGTGAAAACTCAACAATAATCACTAACGATAGAAACATTTTAGTGTGACCCAATGAAACCATTTACACGTGATACTGGATACAGAACTCTTCATTTCATGTATCTGGAGTCGACCAAAAACAATGCGACAAACGGCGGAGGACATGGATACTGAATTTGTTTACCCAAAGTGCATTTGAAATCTGATTACAGGGTGGACCCTGTTTTTTCTATTGAAGAAATTCAACCTCTAAGAGTAGTTGAAGATTTCCATGAAGTCCCCACCCGCAAACACATCTCTCTAACATGAACAACTTATGAATATCTAACAGGAGCTTTCAGGAATATTTTTTGAATTTTTTTTTTCAACTTCAATTGAGAAAAATATCTTCTCAACTCTACTCAACTATCACTCAGGTTGAATAAACGTTGATCAACGAATCATTAACCCCTTTGGAGTTCTCACAAAAATACTATAGACCACATGCACAATCGAGGAAAAGTTAGTAATTCATAAAATCTTCAACAAAAGTTAAAAAACATTGAAGTGATGGAATTCATGTGTCGAAAAATTAACTCAAGTTCAGTCACAGAATTTGAAAATCATAAGAAACTTCGTCTATTGAAATTTATTTTAGAACATCTCGAAATCTTGAGGTGAAGAAAGCTTTTTTGTCATGAACATTAATATTCTCTAAGATCTATCAGGGGTATTATGGTTATTTCGAAAGAGTTAACAAATTTTGAAAATCTTTAATTGAGGATTACGAAACCTTTTTCATTCTCAAATTGTATAACATTCAGTCCACTTTATAAAATGTACTGATACCGTTGTTTTTCCATACAGAAGGGTACCTAATTCCGTGTTTTTTCATTTGGCGCTCGACGTCGAAAACTTAACGGTTACTTAACTGAACATTTTGATTTGTTGTTATCTAGTTATAGAAAATTTTCATACTTTGTAGACTCAAAAATAATCTATGAACTTCATTGGACAAAAGCTTTCATCATAAAACTGTACTATGATGGGAAAACATGATCCCCATCAAGGACGTGTAGAAAAGAAACTCCAATGAATTCTTTCACGTATTCTCATTTAACTGGATGAATATATATGTGAATTCGACAATCATCTACAAATCCATATATTCGTGGAATATTTCATAACGATTCCTATTTTTGTTGTGTTCAAATCATGAATGAAATATCAACAATAACAGTTTCTGATCGTGAAACACACATCCCAGTTGTTTTCATTTCAACTGAAATGTTTTTTTCAGCTAATTACATCTGCACCATAAACAAAATTTGTTTTTTTTTTCAGGTAATTTCAATCGAATGTTCGTGATAAGTGAGCTGCTAGGTGAGGGATAAAGAATAATTTGTAGAATTAGTAATAATGGTAGTGTTGTTACGTGCAACCGCAGTACAAACACTGTCTCTCTTACGTGATGGAAAGTATTGAAGAGAGTCTGAATGTTTTGTGAATTGTGACCACAAGTACCTATTGTGTAACGAATTTGGTGCTAGCTATGCTCTTGTTTGGTAGCCGATATGTGACTATTAGGTCTCAGGACTACTTCCTATCGACAGGTAGTGCAAGCGCTGCGAAACATTTCGTTTGAAAAAACCGATGACCTCATTCTGATTGATGATTTGAGTTAAGAAAGACTTAATTAATGATATTGTGGAGGTTGCCGGACGGAATAATGGTCCAGTTTTTTTTTCGGTCCCATAATAGTTTTCGCTGTGGCTGCGAAAAAAAAATTGTTATTGACTATCAACACCTGGTTTGGGTAAGGTATGGAGAAAAACGGCATGATCTAATTCAATACAAGTTCATTGAAAAAAGTGGTTTACCTATTAATAAGTAGTGAAAAATTCATTCAGGTAAGTTTTGACAATTATTGCCGATGCATTTGCAAAGGAAAATACAATTGATTTCGCTTTTTCTACAAGTGCAAAACATTGTCAGGCACTCAGCATTATATTTGCAAAGCCTGATCAAAGAATTCTTCATAGGTGTTTTTTCCATTTGCACCGGGGAAAACTTTCCATCTCGTCTTTCATAACCGAATTGGAGTAAGTTCGGAGGCCCATGTATTGCAGCCCTTAATGTGAATACAAAACATCAAAAGTTCTAATAATTTCTGATACATTTGAATTGAATCCCAGCTTGAAAGATATTTTTTGGCTGATCCTTCAAACCGAATCCCTCAAAAACTATTATTCGATAGCTTCTGCTAAAAGTGGATGTTGGGTACGAAAACATTGGAATCTGCACAAATTATAAAAATTGTTCAATTCCTTCACGAACAGCAACAAAAATATGGCTGAAAATCCTTCAATCTGCTTCTGGAGAGATGAATGAACATATTTCGACGGAAAAAGTTTTCATTTTCTTTTTAATTATTAATGTAATAGTTCATTAATAATGTTACGAAATTTTCTAGCGCCGGCCTTGTCGCTCGTAAACACAAAATAATATGAATCTAACAATTCAGGAGACCTATTACCTTGGAGTTTGAAGATTTTTTGGAGTCTTCATATCCACCTGTAATGGCCAGCTGGGATTTTGGTTGAAGGACTTGATGTAAATATTTGTAGTCAGTTTCAGTTAGTTTCGGTTTAGCAGTGTCTGAGGTGTTCTTTTTTTTAAATGATTCATTCAACGTCGGCCTGTTTTCCCTACCAAGGCCAATCATCGATTCCGGTGACCACATTTCCCCCAACCGGAAATTTTGCCGAACAGTCTGGTATTCCAACCAGAGGAAGGGATCCTTTACGAGCCCAACAACCATGGACTCAGGACCGCCGGCTTTACGTCTCCTCCGAAGGACAGCAGTTCCTCAATATATCTTGTGTTCATTGATATATTGCCTGCGAGCTATGATATAATACTTTGCTGCAGTTTTATGAGCTTTCGACGCGGTCTTTCCCTGCTGCTTAGCTTCAGATATCGAATGACTAGTCAATATGGAGAGCTAGGCCATGCCCGTGAGGTATTCTTTTCATCATTCTTTTGTTGATTAACTATCATGATTGTAACGGTCATAACGCCACTTAATGTCCCCTTGAAAGTCATTGTCACAGTGTCTAAGATTTTTCAACAAACATATGTTTCCATTCAGTTAGGTAGGTGGTGAATGAATTCGGCTAGAGCTGAATGTTGCGGTGTCTTTCTGTTCGTTACACTGATATATATCACTAAACACCGCTAATGCTTCATGGAGTGTATTGCCTGACAATTTTAGATTTTGACTGCTCAATGAGGCTTGTATGAAAGTCTTTCATTTCGGCGTGAATGTGCATTTCTTCGCGGCATCTTCTATAAGAATTTCATCACACAACTTTTCCTCTGGTATAAGTTCAATAGTGGATAGTTCCTTCGGTTATTCCTTAGCACACATGACGATTTTGCTACAGTCTAGCCGACGTACACGTTCAGCTATTTCCTTAATGAACTTCCTGCCATGAGAACCAAAGAAGATTGCTTCCTCTCAGTAAGATATGAGAATAAAACCTTGTCACCAAATTCATCGATCAGCATCACTTTGAGATCACGATTAGAACTACATCCTCTACTTCAGCGAGTACAGTCATGCGTTGAGCCAAGTATGTCAATTCAAAAGCGGTCGTCGAAACACCGTCTTTTATATCCGCCATTAATTTGTCAAAAGCAGCCAGTAACTGTATTTGTGATATTTGTTATTGGTCGACCTCTTCCGTTACTAGAAGATATTGGTAATGAAACGTAATTTCTTTAACACGACGTATGATTGGAAGTTTCTGCAAACAAATCTTCTGGTGTTTCGTATAACAAGTTTTTGTGAAAATTTCATAGTATTATCAATGCATTGAAAAACAGCAAAGCTGCTGAAATTTCAGTCAAAAGATGACTTTTTTTATTTTGGTTTTCGTCGTATACCACAAATGGAACATCATGATATAGCTGGCCATGCAACTTTTATACCACGAGAAGTGTTCTTCATCAGCATTCGGATCAAACAACTTCTCAAATTTGTCTGAAATTTCGTCTTTGTGTCGTCTTGCTGCATTTGAATGGTTTCTTTCGGTTCATTCACCAGTTCAGCATGATTTTTCGTTCGCCTTTTTTTTATCTAATAATTATAGCGATATTTATTCACTTTAAAGAAAGTTATCCCAAAATTCGAAGCACTGCTATTTTAAATATTGAAAAATGTATCTGTTATAATAATGGATGAAGTTCAGCTATAACTGAAGTCACAAAAACTGTTGAGAAAAGCGCGGCCCGCTCCAAAACTGGAGAGAAGGTATGTGACACTGGGAAGGAGATTCATAATAAAACTGACAACGGGCTTTTCTGGCAACTTTCAGTTCCAGGTTTGGAAGGATCTTGCAAACACATTCCAGTCGAGAAATAGCGGTCAATGGTTTTTGCATTCTATACAACATTTTTTTTCAACAACTACAGCGATGGAATCGAAAACTTCTATTATAGGGCCGAAAAAAAAACTGGACCATAATTCCGTCCGGCAACCTCCACAATATCATTAATTAAGTCTTTCTTAACTTAAATCATCAATCAGAATGAGGTCATCGGTTTTTTCAAACGGAATGTTTCGCAGCGCCCGCTCTAAGGGGTCTTTTTGCTGTATCATGGACAAAGGTAATATTGGTTGCCCAGATACCAAGCCAAGAGGGTGAAGTCTATCGGATACAATCGGTACTATCGTAGATTGTCCGTGTATTCTGACAACTGAAACTGCATATATTCCACCGAAGAATCTATAAGCGGAGCGCTACATCTGTCAAGTATATTTGCCATATTTTGTCTGCACAAAGCTCTGCTTTCTAGACGTATTCGTATTTGATAACGTACATAGAAAAAAATCATCGGAACGCTATCATTGTAATGATAATGTATGTTTCATGATATCCCATATAATCTTCGATTCTTGATGGTTTTCCTCATAAAAAATGTTTGAATTTGCATAAGCAACCAGTTTGTCACTTGAATGAGTCAGTACCTGTTCAGTTGATTACTGTTGCCATTGTGACACGGAAAAGCTAGAACACAAATCGAAATTTCAAAAGGTCGGAGAAAATTCACCTGAGAATAAAAAATCAGAAGGGTGGCTTCTCTTGGTGCCGATAGAAGAGCTATCACCCTACTTTTTTTTAAAAGGGAAATATTTTGATACCTCTTCTGGTAGGTCTTATCTATCCAACAATTTCCGGTTTTATTTAATTTTCAATGGTTTTCAAAAAAATCATCGTTTCAATGAAAATTCGATTCATAATCACCTGAATTCATTTCGAATAACCTTGATGATACTAACTCTTAACGTCGGCATGAATTGCTATTCGCTTCATATCATTCACTTCCAGAAGTCTGAACTGATAGAGAAAAAAATATAGAGGTAAATTTGATTGTTGATAACTTAGGAATGGCTAAACCGATTGTTTATAGTGAACTGGTTTCAGATAAAGAATCAAAATCACAAGCCCCCCTTTTTATATATCAAAAAAAGGTTGAAAGCGCCCTCTCGGCGATCTATTATATCACACTATTGATTTTTCTGATCGATTAACACTTGAAAAGATGCCTTTCCACGTGAATTTTGTCCTACCTCCATATATGGTCCCGTTAAATTGTCAAGGGGTGAAATTTTTACTTCCGCACTAGATAAATGTCTCATTCAAATATGGTAAGCCAGGTATTTACATGTGAATGAATATTGGGCTACAAAGTTAAATATGAATTGCATTCTTTTGAACCACTATCAATCATAACACTAGGGGAATAAATTCAAAATCTGTTGACGACATGCAATTAACGCACTGGTACCAATCCATTGGAACATTGTTGTAAAATTGCAAAATTGGCGCCTGTTATTCTTTGGACTTTGGTCGATGTTGCTGCAATTTGTTGGGAATAAGATGTCTAGAAGGATGGTGCTGGACTGATGCGATATTGTTTAGAATTTTATGGCGACACTTTTCTGCCATTAGTGTCATTTTTACGTATTGTGGTGTGTTTCTCAATTTCATCGCTAGTTGACGCTAATTGGAAGTGCATAGTCAACCGATCGATCGACAAACTATATTCTTTGATTCGAGCAGTCAACAAAATGAGCAAAATCTAATGTCATACTCATAAAAAACAAAATCGAATGGAAGGAACACAATTATAGGGAATTTGGCCAGTATTCTAAACAAATAATATAGGTTGTTAATCAGTCAGCGTCCAAGAGTAAAAGTATAGCCAGCCGTCAGGTCGGCCGTTTATACATTTCCTAGGAAATTTGTAACTCTTTTCATTGCAAACGCCATCTGAACTGATTAGATGTCGAAAAGCCATGATGCTTATTATCATAGTAGGCATGTGTCGCCAAGTATACCCCAAACATGCCCAGTTATAACTCAGTACACCATCCTTCTAGACATCTTAGTTGGGAAGTATGTTATTTACCAATTGATAATTGTCATTCAAAAGTGACAGTTCTATTATTAGGTCTGTTTGATACTTCTAACTACAAATTGTTATTAAAAACTGCGTATTTCGATGCTTCTATAAAAAGTCTCAGGCTCTTCGTAAAAATGGCAAATCAGTCAAGAACTATAGCTGCCAGAAGCTTGTGGCATCTTCAATTAGTTATTTCGAAAGAGAGCGGGATAATAATGTCCCTTCGTTTTCCTTAACGGCTATTTGAGAGCTGAATATGGATTATATTCATAATCTACAGTCAGATATTCATTTTTATCGGGTTGCATCAGATTTGAAGTCAAATGTGTATTATACTGTCAGTGCGATTTCTCGAAAGATTAAAGATATCAAATCTAACAAACCACCAAAACGATTACAAATACAGCAGTACCCAGTGGCGGATCCAGGATCAGGTCAAGGGGGGGTCTATAACTCAAAATTTATATATATATATATATATATATATATATATATATATATATATATATATATATATATATAAATATATATATAAAACAGAAAATTATGAGCTACCGTATAGCAACAACTAGTCAAGATCCAAAACAAAGGTGAAAGAGATTGACATGAGCAAAATTTGAAGGTGTAGCCAGGAGGTGAAGTAGGTCCGAAACTTTACTTTTTTTTAATCGAATTGAGTTGATTTAACCTAATCAATAGCATATTCTACTCATACATAGTATATTCAAATCGTTACCGGCATACACAAACTGCGCCAAAAAGGATCCAATGGTAGCACTGTCAAAAATTTCCTCGATAAGCCTGACAAGTGTCAATTTTCTTTAAAGTGTCACCGAGAAAAATTGCAATTTGATAATTAAAAAAATAGCATTTTATTTTGAACCTACAACATGAAGAGAACTCTATTTTCATAATTTACTCGGCTTGATCCAGCATCTGAACCGACTGAACCAGAAAAAAAAGGAAAGAACAATCGGTGCGTCCAAAAATTTCAAGCGAAATTTGTTTGTTTGTTTGGGTAACATTGAATCCAGATCTTGTTTGTACTATTTTTGATTCTTGAGAATTATTTTTTTAGGAATTGGAGGATTATTGAATTGAATAAATTGATGAAATTGGTTGTTGAAAAATTAAGTTCAGATGAGCTCAATATATTCTGTTAACAATTTTCCCACACATTATTCACATATGTTTGTTAATAAAAGTCATATGAATCTGTCATTTTTTAGTTTTCAATGGAATGTAATAGTAATTATTAAAGTTCAAGTTTAAAGCAAAAAAATGTATTCTATTTTATTTTTTTGTCTTGCTCATGTGACATTTTTTCGTTCCCTAATAAAATTTGGAAATTAGGAGCCGATAAAAATTGAAAAAAAATCTCTTATTTTCCCAATTGGGGGGGGGTCCGGACCCGAAAACCCCCCGTGGATCCGCCACTGGCAGTACCACCTGAATATAGATATTATGCCTACTATGAAGAAGGAACGCAGTATTTGCAGTTCATAAATATTAGAAAGTAGCTATTCCGAATATATTATATGAATCTTCGGAAGAGCATATTACTCTAAGTTCCCTATTGGAAAACTAGTGAAGAACGTTTTCATAGATGCTCCCACATTTCAATGATACACGTACCTATTAACACAGAAGGTTTCTTTAGATTTTCCTTCATTCATATTCAACACGTCGCTTTGTTTTTTATCCAAAATTCCATTTTTCTATAACAGATTGTTATAGAAACTGCACTGCACTTCGAAATTTAAATACGCCCATGATGACGTGTAACAGTTCTTAAATTGTATCAGCTATATATTTATTCGTATCTGTATTACGTAGTTGAGTGATGGTAATTGAGATGAAGACATTGGCAAACATTCCCTGCTATCAATAATTCAAATTTTCTAATAACTACGATACCGTTATTATTCATTATTCACGGAATGTTTAGAGTATATTCCATTTTGTTCGATTTTTTTATCTCTAGTATTTAATTCAGGACATACTTATTCCTCTGGCCAATTCTCCACCGGAACTCTTGTTTCTGTGAAGCTATTATTCCAGTGGAAAACGACGACAAAAAAGTAGCTTCCGTGCTACATAGTCGTAACGTTATATCTCAAATAGCGTGACCAACCAACAATGCGGTCACTTTGATCTCGTAATGTCTTTTATTAATTTTCTACGGCGTTTAGTGGTTCATAATTTTCGCTGAGTTAACATTTTCCAGTTTCCGTCGTTTTCAATGACTCGTTTAGCGGATGAAAGGTAGGGGGACCGCCGCGAAGGAAGTATCTGTTTGTTTCTCCGGTAAGAAAGACATAATTTATCCATTAGGGTTCAATGGCGAAAGAATTTTGTGAGAGAATTTTAGCAATCTGTTTCTATCCCTACGAACACAGCTCATTCGACCCGAATCAACAGTTTGAAATGATTTGTATTTTCGTTGGGTATATATATATATAGTTCGGTTTTAGCTAAATATTATTTCAAGGTTCAGCCCCTCCTATCAAGTATTACTCACTCATATTTCTCCTGGATCTAGACATTTTAAGATACGCAAATTGTTAGCTAATTAGGTACTTATTATTATTATCGTGAAAAAAACGTCCTGCGCAATATCATAAAGTAACAGCGTAAATACAATTGATGGAAATGAATAATTGCAATGATGATTTGAACAATAAAAAAGAGTTCGAATAAAAAAATATCAGCATTTCTCAATGGACAGAAATATTTATAATAGTAATGATTATCCATCGATAGGAAGGAATTCATATATTTCACAAAAGTAGAACTTGTGGAATACCTTCCCTATCGAAAAAAATTCAAATATTCGTCCTTACCACAATAATACTACTCGTAAAATTTTCATCATTGACTGAATGATGTAGATTTGATAAAAGGGTCCGACCTCACTTCCAATTTAACTCGTAACGATAATGACGTTGTGCCTGCCAAATGTATTTTGTCTATTCTTCAGTTACTTGTGTGGAGACTTAGAAACATTTATTGTGTGATGTAAAAAGTGAATTACATATAATCGAAGTTAAATAAAACGTGGTTTGTGGTTCTCGGTGGTGTAGTGGTCAGTATGTTCACCTGTCACCTGGAAGAGGGGACTCGACTCTTCGCCACGGAACCACCGTGTTGTGATTTGGGATTCACACGTTTAAAGGTAGGCCCTCGTCAATCGATTTCTATTACTTATTATACTATTATTATACGCCAAGTGGTCGTATTCTCCACATCTGATCACCGATTTTTCATGCAAAAATGTCCTCCATAGCCGTTTTTTACTTTGAGTGAACGAGATCTTTGTGTTATATTGCATTCTAGTAAAATCTTGAAAATCATTTCCAATATATACGTGTTGCCAAGTCCTGTTTCTGGTAATGAACAAAGAGTTGCATTGAATCAAAATGAATTTGATGTTGTGGGATGAAATGATAAATTCAAATAATGGGTAATACGAAACGTTTGGTGGAAAAATGAAAACTATTTAGAGAAATACTTCACATCGAACTGCAAACGCTTGTTGATAATTAAGTTAGCATCTCCACGGAAAAAACTTCGTACTGAATCTAAATAGTATGGTGAAAGACATGTGCCTTACAATCTGAACCAATATTAGGAACAGTAATGAAAAGATGTTGGTGAAAATTATCAAAAGAGTTTTTCTTAGACATTTCACATGTTGTTTTCTTATTTCTATGTAATCTTGTAAGTTTACATTTTCCTTTTACTGAGTATTTTTATCTGTTGGAGATAAATGACTCATCATCGGTTCACTGTAGATATTGGGTTATAAAAATGGTCTTGGTTCTCATTTCAGCTCTAGATCAAAACGAAAATTACTGAAATCACTGTAAAACACTCTTGATGGTCTCGACTTTATGGTGATGATGGCACTGCCTTGCACTGACGAGTGGCCAAATAGCCCGAAACCGGTCTGCAAGTGAGTCCGTCCCTATAATTGAAAATCAACTCCTCCATTTGTACAGCCAAAACCAAAAGCAGGATTTTCTTCTGTGAAGAAACCTGCACTAGCACCGGTCGGATATAATTCAATGCCCTTCGTGATATAAGCCAGGGGAGTAGTTGTTTTCTGTCAGGTGCCAGCCAAAACCTACTGTGTAGGTAGATTTGAAACTAGCTCGAACGAATTATTCGAAAGATGATTCGATTTAAAGCCAGTCTTCAAGTTTGCCCATCGACTATGTCGAATGTTTTTATAATTTTTTGTCTATTTTCTGGATCAAGATCACATATTTCTCACGAGTATAATTCAAAAACATACCTATAGCTGATACCAGAAAAATAGCAATGTCTAGTAGAATTGCTACATGAAATGAATAAACAGATTGGTCCAACGAAAAGTATGCATCTAGCTTCTCTCTTTTTTTTCGTTATTTAAGGCAAAAAAATTCGAAAAAAAACGTAAAGTTATGGGGGACATTTATTTCAACGTATGCATTGAACCCCCTAGCGAGGAAGTGTCACAACCATAAAATTTCTTCTAGAAAAGATGGAGGCGTGAGAGCTGTTACGGTATTGTTAAACTGAAATGAATGTTATTTTTTACCAGTTCCAGTAGGTCAGTTTTCGATTGTTTACATTCATTTATGAAGTGTTATCGATAGAACAAGGTGCAAAATGTCCAGAGGAAAGTTGATATCGGCTATGGCTGTGAAACAGTATTCAATGTTGCAACCAAATATGCCTATTGCTACATGTGGCATGAAGGAGCTGCTGAAAGAAGGTCAATTGAAATTTCTTCTTGCCTTTGGAACTATCTGATCAAACTAGAAAATTCAAATGAGCTGAACTTTTTCCCGGACACCTGTGGTGGGCAGAACAGGAATATTAACATGGGTTCAACTTTTATTATATGCAGGGGTTCAATTGAGAATTAAAAAACGAAATCTGTTTTTTTCGAACCTGGACAGTCGGAGATGGAATATTGATGCCCAAATTGAGGAAAAATGGTTGGTACACAGTGGTCAGATTAGCTTTCAAGGATTCTGAATACGAAGTTTTCGAAATGAATCAGAGCAAGTTCCTCGACTTCTTTTCTTTGTAGATTATTCCTTCTCAAAACAGAAGAAGGGATACTGATACACATAACATGGACTGGTTGCAGATGGTTTGGATACATTTCCGAAAATCACACACAGATATCATCTTTTTATGAATTTTTTATGAAAAGAAAGCAGCAGATTTTTTTTTTCAATGTTCGATCTATATTAGCCAGGAAAAGTTTGAGATTACAACCAAGGGCAGAGGAAACTACTTTTTTTACTGACATCAGTATATAATGGATCCATTCCACCCTTCCTATAAGACTTTACAATCATCTGATTACACAAATATTGAGAACAACTCGTCTGAACAATCAGATTAGCTCATCGATATTGAAATAAGTATCGATATATAACCACTCTGCAGTGTCAACAAAAGAATCTAAGTTTTGGAGCAGTCGATATTATTATTACTTTTGGCTTCGTTTCAATTGAGGCTTTCGATATACCAATGATATCTCACAGATCTTATAGTTATTCATAAGGAATTAATCATTGGATTACTAAATAACTAAAACATAGGCGGCATTTCCAACAATTAAAATGGATTGGTCCTGAAGAACGACAAGTTTCAAAATAGTTGAATAGTCTTGTCGATGAAAGTTTGAACCACTTTCACTCAACACGAAACATTGTTAAGTAGATAAAAAAACGATGATTTATTCTTTTATGTTCTGATTATTCGCTTATATTTGCGTGTGGAAGTGTATTTCTGAGATTAATGTAATGAGAATTTATAAATTATTCCTTTGGCCTACAAACAGAACTGACTGACAGGAATAAGTCTTTCTATATCTATTCATGTTCATCATTTCAATCTCATGCATATTACTCTCAGAAAAACGCTGCATAACTAAATCTCATTCGGTTAACAGATTAGTGTTCCAATATTCTGGAAAATACCCAGAAAGTTTTTCCCAATTCGAAAAGCGTGAAATTGATATCACACCGTGTTTTTGCAGGCAAATTATTGAATTCGGTGGAGTATTCTAAATAAAGCTGATTCATTCCTACATGGATTAAATGTTTGAAAAAATGTGAGATGAAATTTGTTTTGAAATAACACAAACAGATCGTGGTCTGTTTGATTAATGATGGTTACAAAAAATCCTTTCTTCAACTCCGTATAACTCCTTCAATTATGGTGGATGAAGGGAGCTAGCCAGTTTATCACCAGCTGCAGGGATAAAATGTATTATAACATAAGGGTAGTTTCTTGTGAAGTCCCGACATGCCTGGGTTAGGGGATTTTGGTGTTATGGATGATCAATCTTCATGAAGAGTCAATGGAGATAAGAAAAGCATCGTGTTCAGTCTGAAATATGCCGTTTCCTCTCCCACTAATAGCTCCACCTCTCTCCCTTATCGGACCGTATGTCAACTGCAAAGTGATAAACAGGAACGAGCCATAATTCAATAATGAATTACATAGTATATTTTAAATCGCATTATAGGGCGATATGTTGAATGGAACTGATAATAGGAAATTTGAATTAACTTTAATTCACTCAAACATTTTGAACAATGTAACTTCAGATCGATAATATTGAAAACTGTCACCTGCTGAAATAGTTCAATCATTTGGCAAAAGTAAATCTGAATGGGTGTTATTTTCATATACCTAGCAAACGATTTACTGGTACTTGGTTCGTTTCAGGTCTTTTAAAAGGATTCATGAGTTCTGTACCATTGCTTAGGAATTATTGTTGTTCATATTATTCTGATAAAATTGAGTCGAAAAAAGTGCGATGAGTATTTTGGAAAATTAGGTACAGCTGCAGACTTCCCAGAGATCACGGAAAAAAAATTATGTCATAGTACTTCATATTATATTCACTGAAGGAATATATAGTATTGAACTTTGTGCCCATACGGGTATAACATTTCACACGAGGATGAAGCTCACTTTACGGCCCTAGCCTATATATAACACACAAATCTTTTTGTAAGGTGTGAATTTGACAATATTATTAGTCTTTGTAACAGCAGAATGTATTTGCCCTCGGTTTTGTGAGATGTCCACTGGGTATAAACATCTACTTCATAGCCTTGGAACATGAATAATTATGGTAATTTCAGTACATATCTCAACTCTAATCAGATATTGAGGTGAAAATAAAACACTTCTTGGGGTCACCAAGAGCTGTTAGTTTTTTCAATCCTGGAAAGATTTGCTCAATGTATTTGATTTGAATTTAGCTTATCACTACTTTCGGGAGAGATTTTCTTATTACTTCGAAATTAATTTCCCAAAACGTAAAAGATATAATAGAACTGTTCAAAGCAATAAATGGGTGAATGAGGAAGTCAAAATTTCAAGTAGAAACTTGAAGGACCTATATAATCTTAAAAAAGTGCGAAAGGATCTTGAGATTTGTTATAAAATGGAAAAGCAAAAACATTTTAAGTTAGTGAAATCAACAAAGAAAGAATATTTTCGAAAACAAATTGATGAGTCTGATAATCCTTCAAAAACAGCTTGGAGAATTGTTTTAGAATCATCCAATAAACCAAAATGTAACACTGAAAAGATTTCAATAGAGCTTAGTGACACTGTTGTCGATTCACCCATAGAAGTCGCTAACAAGTTTAATGATTATTTCATAGAGGTAACCAAGGTATTGACTGGTCAAATTGATAAGAGGAATCTGGACTTTCAATGTTTTGCGAGAAAAATTCCATCCCCTAGTAATTCGTTATTTTTAAACCCCTTTACCGAATCTGAATTGTATGAATTACTGAATAGCAAACTAAAAAATAAAAGTTCTTCAGGTTATGACGAACTCCCTATGTTTCTTTTGCAAAAGAGTCTGAATGTCTTAATAAAACCTTTACTTCATTTGGTGAATCTGTCATTCAGTGAGGGCTCATTTCCCGATCAAATGAAAATAGGTAAAATCGTACCAGTATATAAAAAGAATAGTCGAAAATTGCTGGAAAATTACAGGCCAGTAACAGTCCCATCAAGTATGTCGAAAATATTCGAATATGCTTTTCTTAATAGACTTCTATCATTTTCTCATCACAATAACATCTTCACAAAAAACCAACACGGTTTTCTGAATGAAAAATCCACTACTACAGCTATATATTCATATCATAGAGATATTGTGAATTGTATCGAGGCAGGCGAGTGCCATGTTGGGATATTCTACGATCTCAGTAGGGCCTTCGACTGTGTCGATCATAACATCCTCTTGAGTAAACTTTATAGTTATGGCATAAGGGGTAAACCGTTTGCATGGTTGACGGATTATCTGTCTCATAGGAAACAATATGTTGCTATTAACAATGCAACCTCCACTATGGTCGTCTCCGGATTAGGAGTACCTCAGGGGTCGATATTGGGACCTATCTTGTTTCTTTTGTACATAAATGATTTGGAGTATGCAACGCCTGGAACATTCATAACAATGTATGCAGATGACACGTCAATTATAATCTCTGACAAATCAGATTCAGTATTGGAAGAAAAATGTAACCAAGTTTTTGGGAGTATTAATAAATGGTTTTCTGCAAACAATTTATTTTTGAACGCGAAGAAAACAGAATCAATAAGATTTCATCATCGTCAACGGGAATGTAATGTCATAAGTTTCAGAACAAATGAATGTTCCGATACTGTAACAACAGAATGTGCGAGATTGAAATTTTTAGGTCTTCACATTGATGAACACTTGAATTGGCAGAACCACTGTGAGTTCCTTATCAAAACTATCAACTCTATCTCATATCAGTTTCGAAATATTAGGCAGGTTTTGAATGTTGATCAACTGCTGAGGCTGTACTACGATCAGGTTGATTCTAAACTGAGATGTGGAGTGTGCTTCTGGGGTCTTTCCTCCCGCTGCTCCTATGTCTTTATAGCAAAAAAAAAAACTCATACGAATCATTAGTGGCTTAAGTCATGCTTTTAAGAATTTAAGAATTTTATTTCTTCCCAGTCTTTTAATTTTCGACTTGTGCTTGTCTGTTTTGGAGAATAGAAATAAGTTGTTCGTACCGTATAAATGTAAGCACAATATTGATACAAGACAAAAAAATAATGTTTTTGTACTATTTGCCAAAACCAAATTAGCTTTCGAATCACCCGGTCAAATGGCTCCACGTGCATATAATTTGCTGCCAGATAGCTTGAAAGAATCTGAAAAAATGCATATCTTCAAAAGAAAACTAAAAGATTTCCTTGTTGATAACTGTTATTATTGTTTTGAAGAATTCATGTGTATAAATAGGTAGTTTTCTTTATCTTTTTTTCTGGAATTTTCATTATCCGATCAATTTTTTTGACGATTCCTATACAAATTTTTTAACTTTGTCTAAAAGGAAAATAAAGATTTATTTTTATTATTATTATTATAAATGGAAATATTGAAATGTTTCCAAATAGTTATTCAAAGTTCAGAGGATAATACATTTTAACATCTGCTTCAGTCCTTCTCATGCCCACCCCTATTCCTTCTTTTCAAATGTTACCCCCAAGTAGTAATGACCCATTTTCTAAAAGTCCCAACAGGTGGAATTTTCCTTGAAATCATGAACTATTTCAACAATTGAAAGCAAAATGTCATCAGATCCATTTATTACGAAATCGAATTCTAACCCTTTATGAAACACAACATTATGTTCATCAAAGTAAGAAACTGTCTCCATATCGAATTCTTCAATCCATAATCTCAATTAGTTATATCATCGTTTGCTTGAATGTGATTGACAATGTTCCTTGCTGAACGGTAATGGTTCGGACTTCCATTTTTTATATTATTAACTCTATAGAAACCTGTTGCTAAGAACGAAAAGATGAAATACAAATCAAGTAAGATTATCGAATCCCAAACGAAAGGTTGAAATGGATTTTTGGTCAATAATGAAATTAAGTATTCGATATCTCGATTTTTTGTAACAACATTATTTTCTTTGATCAATCTTAAATTCCAATATTGACCAAAAAATACATTTCAAACCTTCGTTTGGGATTTTGTTTTCGTACTCGATTTGTATATCATTTGTTTATTCTTAGCAACAGCTTTCAATAGTGTTAATAATTAAGACAATAGAAGTCTAAACCATTATCGTCATATCATATCACTTCAAACGAAATTTACTGACGCCATTCTGTTTATCATTGGAGGAATTATCTATAACTACAGGGGAGTATTCTACCTCGTGAGACATTTCGAACGATAATTCACACTTTTTATAATACTTTGAAGAAATTGGAAGTAGGTGGGTCTGTGCAAGGAATGCAATACCGTTTCATTCGCTTCTATAGAAGCCCAAACACTACAATTTAATTTTGGGTGATTTGAATATTCTGAAAGTCTGATGAAATATTCATATAACTTCATTGAAAAATTTGAATGTGTACCCTAAATAAAATTGACATTTGACAGACGACACTGAACGTTTCGATAAATATACCTATTTTATTTCGGGTCAGTAGGAAAAAAAATTGTTTATTCCACTTTGAATTTTTTGTGAGGATGTGTTGAAACTGTTCATAATAATTGTTCAAAGAATGTATATAATATGCTAATAGAAAGTAGGAGGAATTCATATATGCGTCACACCCTTTTTTTCCTGTCTTTGGAGAGCTGTATTTCCGAAACCAGTTGAAACAGCCAACATGTCTTTAAATTTCTTGTTCAGGAGGCCAAAATACGTAGGTTCCATTAAAATGTATTCATCTAAAGGGGTCTCTTTAATATACACCCTTCTTTTCTCTCCCCTTTACCAAATGGTTAACTTTTATTGGCAATTCGAGGACAACAATATATTTTTCTTTAATAAATGATAACTAAGACAAATCGTTTGAATGTTGTCAAACTTGGAGTGGCTCGATCTTCACTACACTTCCATTTCAATCTTGACTTTTATTTATACTTCCATTCTGATTTTTAATCTTATGTTGTGATTTTCATCTTGTAGTGGGACTGCAACGGCTGTTCATTTTTTTTTTTTAGAGTTCGTTTCTTTCAATCGTACCTGAGAACAATTTTATCATGATTTTCTTCTATTTCATTCTGATTCACTTACTTTTTAATAATTGTTATACTATGCAACCCACCTTCTAACTGGCTTACACTGTTTCGGAGAAGTACAATGAATGAATAAATACATTACAGGTTTCAACGATTTTTTTACTTCGTTCCGAAAATATTGGAGGTTTGAAATTTCTGTTAGGAAGCCTTGTATCTGAAACCTATGTTTGGACTTGATTATCGATCTGATATTGCAATATGTGAAGAATCTTGCTACCTGTTTTTTTAATTACAAAGAGGTTGTTTCTATTTATCCGAATAGGATTTCCATTCGAGACCACAACGCACAGAGATCTCAGTTTCAAATTGGATAATCTCCTACATCCAGAAAAACATTCGAATGGCATCAAAAAATTCAGCGCGAATTCAAAAACCGCGAATATTTCTCTGCTGGAGGTATCACCTCGTAAATTGATATCATCGTAGAAATATTCCGCGTATTTTGTCAGTGAAAGAATTTTGAAGATAATTCAGTTGGGTTGAGTGATGTCGGTTCAAATTTGGCCAGGCTAGGTTAAATTGCGTAAGATAAAATGAAAAAACATGCGTAAAACACATTGCGCGGTAAATACGTTTCACGATCATAACGTGTGCGGTATTGTGTTTCGCTGAAAGATTGCACAGAAATTTTCCGCTATGAGGAAGGTTGTTCCTTTGAATTTTGATCAGAGGAATATCATTCGACTGTTTTTTTAAACTGCAGCTCGTTGCTCTGATGCGAAATTGTATGAATATTACCTCTAAACTTGCCTTCCGTGTGGCCATTTTTTCGTTTCTTTCAGTAAAAACACAGGCCGTTATAAACCACTTAGCAAAGTCCATTAGCTAATGCCACTAGGGTATATGTACAAACGCGTTCGAGTTAATCACAAATTTGTTGTACTACTATATTCTTCAGCTTCTTATACAGAACTGAAGGGAATTGTAATAGTTGAAAATGAATGTTTATATAACCGATTTGATATCTGATTCGTTTAGAATAACGACTCCATCAATAATTACTTATCACAGAGGGATGATATCAACTTTCATCAAATGCAAAGTACGCCGAATCACTCATATTATTGATTGTTTCATAATTAAAGCTGACCTGATTACCAACTAGAAAAAATAATCAGTTACATTAACTCATATTTGGGAACAGAGAAATGATGAAACCAGAGTTATATATCTCTATAGAAGATGGAACTCTTTAGAGTATATGTCGAAATGGTTGCATAAAAAAATAGATATTTGAACATAATTGGTTTGATTTATCATGGACTCAAAATCTACATTGCACTTCGATACTTGTTTAGTTCCCCTAATTTTTTTCATTATCTAGACTTCGGATGGTCTAGTGTACAGAATATACCCATCTTAGTATCTTATATATCGCCTCAATTTTTCATAAGATACGTAGATAATATTCAAAGTGCAGTCCCAAAAGAACAAATTGAAACTGATAAATTATTTCAATAATTATTATCTACTATTACCATTCACTTGAATGTGAAACTGCAAACAAAATTCCTTCTCTCGACATCTCTCTCATCAGAAATGAGAGTAATGTTATCAATACAGACTGGTATCATACACTAACCTTTTCAGAGAGATTCTTGAATCAACAAAAATAATGAAGCCTAAATTACTGGAATACTGAAATTCCATCCATCATGAATATCTCTGTGAGAGTGGCAAAAATATTATCTACTATCAGCAAAGAAATTACTAACAATTAATGTAATTCGAACTCAAAAAAAAAAATCCAGATATTCTTTTTCTAACGAGGTGTTGCCATTGTCTCATAACCTACACTGAAACGTTTGGAAGGACACTACTAGGGATTGCAATCCGGTCCGGCGGATCCGGTAATCCGGCGGATCCGGCGTGTTTTTCGACCTACCGGATCAGGTGTGTCAGCAACGGATCCGGTATCGGATCCGATAGTGCAAAAAAAACGCGAAAAACAGTACTGCACGTAACGAAGCACGCGCTCGTGCGAATTTGCCCGATCGCTAGACGTGCCGCCGCCGACGGTAGGCTCTGTCTGCACTTGTTATTGTCAATTGTCAGTCGCCACTTGACCTTCGACATTGATAGGTGTGTGAGTGATTGAAAATTTAGATTCCGATTCTGATTCCTCGTCATTATTACCAATAGAAAAAGAAAAACATTGAAAGACTGGAAAATCAAATCCTACAAGAAAAAAAAAGGGTATAGAAAAGTTAAAGCTAAAAAAGAAACAGATTTTGAGAAAATACTTAAAAAAGAAATGACTGCGTATGAATTAGAAGGAGTAAAAGGAAAACACTTATTGCTGATCTACAGTTGTTTAATGACGATTAGGCCAACCAGTGTTGAGGCAGAAAGTGCCTTTTCAGCCGCAGGTTATATTTGTAGTGCCATCAGAAGCAGATTAGGACTTAGGGGACAGTACAATCAACACTATATGTTTTCTTAGATCGTTTTTTCAGACACAGAAATAATATTCACTTGCATTTTGCACTACAAAAAAAAATCTCCTTGTTTTATCTTTTGTCAGGATTAAGAATGACTGAAGTTGATTTTATGAGTACAAATTCTAAAGACTGTTATGTTAGGTCTGTGTAGATTATTAAGTACTTTCAGATACTTACATCAATAAGTTAGATTGATTACTTTATTATTTAGAATAGTTTCATAATTTTATTTAGTACAAATAGTACAAATCACAATACGAAAAAAATATATGATTTCATTTTCCATGAAAACGTATTTTATTCTTATGTATGATTATCAACTAGTAATCGCTATGCGGTAGACGCTAAATAACTAAAATCCGGCCGGATCCGTCCGGATCCGGTCGGATTGGCGTCAATCCGGTGAAATCCGGCCGGATTGACGATGATACCGGATTGCAATCCCTAGACACTACGCACTCCGAATTTGACGAAAAACGTTGATAAGACAAAAATGTATGGATACCTACTATTCCGTACTAGGTATTTATATAATAGTTATATTTCTTCATGGCAATTTTTATTGAATGCCATTGACTGCTACCGAAATCATTCAGTAAGCAGGTCTTGTTACCATCTCTCTTGGCGGCATAGTTATTCGTTGACCCGTCGTTTCTAAATCTCGTTTCTCGAAACGAAAGATATAAATTGTCAATATAAAAATATCTGCTCCATTGGGGGATTGACCCTAACACCTCTCGGTCATTAGCCTGACACACAACCACTTGCGCCAACTACCTCACCAGTATCTATATATTATTACCATAAAAACTACTTATACAATAATACTATACAATCATTTCACGTACACATGCTCATATTCCGATGTATTTCACTTCTAAATTGCACATTTTCCTGTTCTCCCGGAAGTTTGATCACTATCTGCGCTTCTCATAAAAATGCTAAACGTTTTATGGGCATCTCAATTCTCCTCGGAAGCACTTCCATTACAGATTCATCTCAGATATTATCATTTATATGTTTTCCGTTGTTTTCCTCATATTTCTCGTTCAAAAAGACTTGACCCGGGGCTTGCGGGGTGCTATTCGCATTAGACACGGTAATCCTGACAATTTTTCACGTCTGCTGCTTTTTTATGTATTCAGTGGTGATGGATTGCACGGCCCGTGACATTTGTCGAAAAGGATCTTTTGTTTTGCGATTGTGAGGGGGAATATGATACATTTATTTTCGCATATAGAAACGAAATGAAATGTTCCAGGGTGAATTTTGTATGTTTCTACCTTTCAAAATCATGAACTTGATAAAATATTACGAAATTAATGAAGAATATGCTGTGATCAAGTTTTTTTGATATCTGCATACAAAATGGATCAATATTGTTCAATTTCAACATTTTTTATATTGACAAAAAAAAATGTCTCCAAGTGTCACGAATGAATAAAATTTTGTGACTTTCAACAATCATAATAGTTGACGTTCTTAAATTAACATTACCGTGGTTACATTTCACTTTTTCTGCCACCGGCATGAATGTATCACTTTCTCTTAGAGAAAAATATTCCTACAACTTCTGTTACTCATAGTGAGAATTATCAGGTCCCATGATTTTTTGCCAAAATGTTCTATTGCTTCATTTGAAATTCATATCCATACGAATGTAGCCGGCAAACAAACCGCAAACGTCGGTAAATCCGGGAGGCAATCTCTTACGTAATCTGTTTCTACATTTTTCATAGCTATTTTCAACTCAACAACTCACGATCACGGCTACCTTTTTTATTTGGGGGACGTGAAAGCGATTCAGACATCGAACATGTGACATTTCTCAACGAATTATAGGGGATAAAAACCGTGATTCAATTCGGAAAAAGGAATTTTTCACGTACATTTTTTTGTCGAGCCTAATTATCGACTAACGCCTTCCATCACTGAAAATAGATCAGATAATTTGTGTGGAGTAGCAGGAAAGTGAAAGTCCCTTCTTTCACCGCCACTAATTGGGAAATGTTTTATCTTTTGCTCCGACAGAAATGGGTGCTACGAATAAAATGATTTAGAAGAGATAATATTTTTTCAGATTGTCAGATCATTTGAACACCATGCATTTTTCTTATCACTTCAGGAAAGTAAGTCTGCTCATACTATTTGACGTCGGGTTTCTTTTGGGAACTTGTGAATTCTATATCAGCATAGTTCGTGGAAGGAAGACCGTTCCAGATTCTACTGGAGAAAGCTCTCTCGAGCACGAAAGAGATCTTGGTAGGAATTTTTCCAGGAGCAGTGATTTCACCTACGTTGTACAGCACGTCAGCACAAGCACGTAAACAACGTTTATTCCAAGAAGTGAACACATGAAGGTCTTACTTTACGCCGACGATACGATCCTGGTTTCCGCGTCCAGCAATCCGCATTGGTACTGCTCAATGCGGATTGCTGGACGCACCTGCAAGGAGTAGCCAACGAGGTCGATTGGACTTGGTTTGGAAGATCAGGGTAAACCCGACCAGAACTAGGGCAATTCCCCTTGAAAGAAAGAGAACATCGGTGGAATGTTGACAATACCACAGAAAAAGGTTGATTAGAGAATGGCCCAGTGTTACCCGAAGTTCAACTGGAAACCAGAATTGGATCTGAAGAAAAAAAAAATGATTTTGTCGGAACCATATTAAGATCTGCCTTTATGTACGCCTCGGCAGTATGGGGACAAACATGTCAGACGGACATCAAGACACTGGAAAGAGCCAGTTTAATATTCTAAGGGCCAGTTGCACCGCTTCAACTCAGCAGAGGTTCAGCTAAGCTTGGCTCAATCGTTAAGGAACAAGGAAACTGATTGGCAAATCCATAGCAACAAAGCCCAGCTTAGATTGCGCACAACTTAAGAAAAGCGGTGCAACTGGCCCTAAGGAGGGTTACTGGGGAACGCAGGAATACGTGACATTCTGAAACTGCCTTCTTCTATCAGGAAAATCATGCGAAGCCGAAATGGGGGAGTTATCGAGTTGGCAGAAAGTCACGAGAATCCCCTGGTCAGGGCCGACGACGGGAGAGTGACCTCTCGACTACTCCCGACTCCAACCACCGCAGGTATACACAGACAAAAAATGGCGGCACCAAAGACTTCCTGAAATCTCCACCAAGCCAGCGAGATGAAGTTCATCCATTCATATAGCGAGAAATGGAGCAGAAGTTTAAGTGAGCCGCGCCCAAACACCCAAAAATAGCTAACTTCTACTGTATACATGTTATAAGTCCTGATCAACCCAACTTGGATTGAGCTGTTGAGATCTTACTGGAAACTCACATTTTATGGAGAGTATATAATGATGAACGACATTTAACTAAAAACTCATCGGTTATAGGAAGGGAACAAATTTTTCCCAGAAAGAGTATATCGCTACCTTCGAGTTATAGGGTTCTGTTACAATTTTAGCGCTATTGGTATTACGAATACCACAAAGTTCTAAGCCACACATGGAACCGACTATAAAATCGGCGGCAGTTCAAAATGCAATGGAAGAGTTTATGCTGAGTGTTTTTAAGTTCTATGATGCGAAAATATTTGTTGTTAATTACAAAGATGTATGCTACACATAAAACCTTTTTCTGTATTTGGTGCATGAAACTGTGATAAACAAAAGATTATGTTACATAATCAAGATTGTTGTTGGTCATATTGGACGGTTCTTTCTCATAGTTTTACATACACATCTTCACCACATACGAAAAAAGAATACAGATGGGATATTTGTGAAAAATACATGCTCGAAACTGCTGAAGGACGAGATATCTTTAATTAACAAATGAATCACCAAAAAAGAAGGCAGTATGTGAGGCGAGGCAAAGAGATATGGAAGATAAGGCTAAATTCGCCATAACTTTCGACTCAGAAAACGATCTTTACTGTCCTCTGAGAGCTGAAATATATTCCTTTCACTACGAATTCAGAATATCCGGTGTACAATTCGACTGCACATTTGTCCGAAACCGTCCAAAATATTTTGCTGTTTGCTATGAAAGAATTAACCTTATGTAGTGATAGTTGTGTACCGCAAAATAGAAATTCTGTTATATCGTACGCACTAGGTCACCTCATGATGAAAAATCAGCTAACCATAAAATATTCAACTCCTGGGCACTCATATGCTCAGGAAATTGATTGAGCCCATACTGCAATAGAAAGAGTACTGAGCAAGATGGAATATTATTTCCGTTTTTCTTCTCATACTATTGGTCAACATAAATAAGCCCACCTCTTGAGGTAATTCAGATGAAACATTCATTTTTCTGGAATCATCAAAATTTGTTTATGACTATTACAAAGTGCAATTTACCAAAGAAAGCATATGTCTTTCAATTCAAAAAGGGGCGTTGAGTGTAAAAAATTGAAACAATACACGATGATCAACATATTCACGAGATTGATATCAACAATCCACTCGAAAATCGCATGAAAGAACTCATTTAATATTTCCACAGTCGAAAGTCGACCAAAAAAGAACTACCAGTAAATAAACTAGCGGCAATAAGAACAATGTTGCCTTACATGAAGGTGGTTCTAGGTAATTTAACAGGTAAGCACATCCGCCTTTCAAGCCTTTCAAATCCCCGCTGGACCACCGTGCTGGGATTCACACGTTTAAAGGTAAGAGCTCCCTAAACTATTGCTCGCACAAGTTTCGACTTCCGAGGGTTGACGTTCGTCAGCTGATTAACGGAAAAAACAATTTTGAATGGCAATACAGAATCAAAATTATTACAAACCGGCAATTTCAAAACTTATTTTACCCAGTAAAGAAATCTTCAGAACCAAATTTGAACGTTTATAAAAACACAAAAAATCCTGCTATGGAAAATGATTAAAAAATGTCAAGAAAATATTCGCCAGCGTTTAGCCCCTTATGAAACGGTGAACCCTTCCACTTCAGGTGGAAGCAACCAAAAGGCCCAACCAACAGAAATGCGACAATTGCGTGTCAAAGGAAAAAATAATTGAAGTTATCAATATCACTACATTTCAAAGTTACTATGTAAGATATATTACCAAGATTATGTTCAGTTATTCCTTAGGGAAGTTTTATGTTACACTGTCTACTTCTTAAAAAAAGTTTTTGGTAAAACAAAGTTATATGTTTTTTTTTCAAATACCTGTTTCTCAAAAATTATGTAACTATTTTATCACGCTTCATTATTTTTCATTAACTTCATGCTATAAAATTGATAAGTTCATATAGTGCAGTGATCACTCATATCTGGATAGTATGCGTCTATAGTCCAAACTTCAACCGTCTTTTTCTAGAAAATAGTAATGCGTAACATAAAACCTTATAACTCTGAGGTGGCGTATGGCGGATTCACTTCCTGAGAGAAAGAGTACGAAACTGAGATTCGCATGTATCTTTCCTTATTTGACAAGCCTGCTAGTGAACTAAACAAAAATAATAATGAAAGTAAGAACAGAGACATTTGATTGGTTGTAAAATCGGCATTGACGAATGAAATTGATATATTTAGGTTTCCACCCAACAACAATGATCATTTTAAGTATACTGAACAAAATTACATTGAAAAACTATATTTTTTCAGTCGTATCTCATTTGTGCCATTGAATACATACAGACTCATTTTGGTTAGTATGAAATAATCCTGCGCCTATTTAATGTGGGCAAAATAGAACAACTCCAGAAGTTACACAACCTCATATCCCACACTATCATGTTGAATAATTCAGAACGGCTTTCATTAAATTAACATATTACATTTCTCCCGTGTTTCTACACTGCAGAAAGTTATATTTTTAGTAGCATTTCTATGTGTTTTACGTTGTATATACCTTAGCACATACAAAATGTAAACCTGTTCTCTGGACAAATCTCTACCTGATCGTTATGCATAGAATATATTCACAAAAAATCTTTAGCACTGGTATAATCACCTAAATACAAATACGGAAGGATCTGATGTTTTCGATATGAAACATGAATCTCATGTTGATTTATTTCATTTTTATTTTTCTACAATGATATTAGCATGAATGGGTATGAATAACTTCATGCCCGAAAGATATTTCACGAAAAAATACCTATGTGAATGAATACGTAACAATAAAACGAATATTCGAGATTACGGTCAAGAGGAGCCATACATTAGATTGAAAAGATAATTATCGCTCGGTATTAGGCATCTGCAGAGTTCTTCCGCATGAGGGAGTGCTCTTCAACTGCCGTAAATTAACCCTAATAAAACAGGGATTAAGCTCGAAACTGCTGTTAGATATAACACTAACCGTGAAAGTCTAATTAGTCTCTAAAGTAGATGACTGAATTTAGTCAGAATTTGATGAATTCTTCTTGCGGCTGAAACATCCGCTCGAGAACTTAACACATTGCGGATTGTTGAGGTATACTACAAAATAGTACGGGATTATCTCAATGTGCATAAACTTTCGCGTACAGAAACTGTAATTAGTTGTGTCAAACTTTGTAAACCGTTTGTTCAAAATTCTGAACTGGATGAACAAAAATGGTATCGAAATTCATTAACAGATTTTCAACGAACTGTTTTCCTGGTTCAAACCATGAAGGGCATTCACCTACAGCATCCATTTGTTGAATCCACTCAATAAAATCCGTGTTAGCTATGTGGATCTGCCGTTGCCTGGTGAGGATTATATACTTGGAATGCGATCCGCAGTTGGTATTCTGGATAATATTGAACCTTCATTTAGTGTTCGATCACATCGAAAATTTATAAAAGATAGATTTCAAGGCATTACCAGTCTGCAGCTTAATTTTGCCAGCATTCAGTGAACGCATCGTATCGTTAATAATATCATGTTGTACTAGTGTCAATGTAATCGGCTGAGTATCACAGGATGAGTCGAGAAGAGTCAAATGGAAAAAAAAAAAAAAAAAAAACACCTGAAGATTCGATGTTTGAAAAGTTTGAAATTTATCTGATTTTATTGTTTTTTTCTCAGGTATATAATTAATTAATTAATGAACAATAATTTGATCATTGATATTTTTTTCATAAAAAACTGAAATTCAATTGGAAAATGACCATATAGTGTCTTGTAGAATAAGCAGATTCAGAAAGACGCGACACATGTTTCGCTGTATAATAGCTTCTTTGTGGAACATTGAATATTTCGAAATTGGAGCTTTCATAATGAACCTAATTTCATGCCTTACAACTTCGTTTTGATGTATATTTAACGCAATACTGACGTTTCGCTGGTAAAATAGCAAATGTGTCAGGAAAAAACATTTGAATTTATAATCATCTGGAAACGATTCACGACTTTATTTCATAGACCAGGTGTTGGTGACAGGTAACGTTCTCCCATTTCACACTGAATGTCTTTTCAAGGCTTGATGATTAACCCTAAAATATGAAAAATAGACCACGAATAGGTTCCTGGCAGCCGAGCGTGTGCACTGTATAATGAAAAACGCTTTTCTTTCTGTAGGAAATTTTGGTGTTTTTCCATTTTTTAGTTAAGCTTAAAATAATATTCACTAATACAATACGAGGCAGCGTGCAAGAAAAAGTCACGGAATTTTTCAAATGTTTGCTTGAATTTGAAAAAATATGTTTATTAAATTTTTTCACAATTTTTGTATGTTGGGCTGTAGCAACATGCATGTCATTTACGTCAATAACTCGAAATGATATATATACAGTGTGCCCAAGATAAGGATGAACAGCAACAACAAAGTTGATGATGATTTCTTCCAAACGAAACGTTGTACGGAGATTTTGTGAGCGCCATTTTGTAGAGGTAAAAAAGGGGCAATGAGAAAGTGCCTTTGGTTTTTTCGAAACTTTTCAAATAACTTCGGAAAAAAATAAAAACCAAATCGCCTTTCGGTTTTTTCCGAGTATCTCCGGAAGTAAACAACATTTTTGGGATTTCTCAACATCTATTTATTGACCCCTTAATTGCGCAACTTTTTGCCCATTTGACCTACTCTGTAACTCTTACGGTTACCGAGATCCCCATGCTGTTCATCCTCATCTTGGGCACACTGTATATATATATATATATATATATATATATATATATATATATATATATATATATATATATATATATATATATATATATATAGAAGAATCCTTTTAATATTCGGGTGTGCAGTCAACAAGGAATTGGAACAAAGTGAACTCTTTATTCTGTTCAAGCTTTCGAGTCTTTATTGGCTCTTCATCAGGTACTCTACAATGAATTAGGAAAATTGTAAGAATAGAAAAGTTTCTGTAACATGTGCTTACTCACGAATGTGAGGTTAATAATCCTTTTTAATAAAAACATGAAGGACAACATATCACAAACACATCGACCTAATGGTACAAATATGATATAAAACTTTAAAAGATATGATCAATCATACATGTAAAAGAATTGAAAAATGGGAGAAGTTGTTTCTCCTAACGGGCATTGGAAACCATATTTGTTATTTTAACGGAAATGATGTGAAAAAGAATGGAATGAAGTTGACAAGTGACCAATGATTACAGTTTCCTGTGACCTTGTTGCCAACACACAATGAAAATGAAAGTGAACTCACCAACTACACAGGGGTACCAAATGTAAAGTCATTATTATTCCTGCCCAGTAGGGGGCGACTCAGTAAATATGAGTAGATAATGCTGAGACTATCAATATCTTTCCTGGAATTTATGGAATTTGGTTCTTTGAAAATTTATGTCATTTCAAGAAAAGTTCTTCTCTTAAGATTGGATTCATGTTCCAATATCGTCACATTATCATAATCGGGCAAATGATCAAAACTGATTGAATATTGTGCCAATGAGCAAGTTTTTTTGAGATTTCTAATATCGCTTTTATGGGAACAGATTCTATCTTTCAACTTCCTGTTAGTTTGTCCAATGTACTTTTTTTCACACTGAGAGCATGGTACATTGTGAAAAAAAGAAAAAAAAAGAAGAAAAAAAAGAAAAAAAAATACATTGGACAAACCAAGAGGAAGTTGAAAGATAGAATATGTTCCCATAAAAGCGATATTAGAAATCTCAAAAAAACTTGCTCATTAGTACAACATTCAATCAGTTTTGATCATTTACCCGATTATGATAATGTGACGATATTGGAACATGAATCCAATCTTAAGAAAAGAACTTTTCTTGAAATGACACAAATTTTCAGAGAACCAAATTCCATAAATTCCAGGAAAGATATTGATAGTCCCAGCATTATCTACTCATATTTACTGAGTCGCCCCCTACTGGGCAGGAATAATAATGACTTTACATTTGGTACCCCTGTGTAGTTGGTGAGTTCACTTTCATTTTCATTGTGTGTTGGCAACAAGGTCACAGGAAACTGTAATCATTTGCCACTTGTCAACTTCATTCCATTCTTTTTCACATCATTTCCGTTAAAATTACAAATATGGTTTCCAATGCCCGTTAGGAGAAACAACTTCTCCCATTTTTCAATTCTTTTACATGTATGATTAATCATATCTTTTAATTAAAGTTTTATATTATATTTGTACCATTAGGTCGATGTGTTTGTGATATGTTGTCCTTCATGTTTTTATTAAAAAGGATTATTAACCTCACATTCGTAAGTAAGCACATGTTAAAAAAACTTTTCTATCTTACAATTTTCCTAATTCATTGTAGAGTTCCTGATGAAGAGCCAATAAAGACTCGAAAGCTTGAACAGAATAAAGAGTTCACTTTGTTCCAATTCCTTGTTGACTGCACACCCGAATATTAAAAAGATTCTTCTTTGACTTAGACAGTCGTCTAACCTTCTCACAATATATATATATATATATATATATATATATATATATATATATATTAATGGAATCCAAAAAAGGCATGCAAATCAAAAACACGAAAATTCCCCACAGAAAGAAAAGCGTTTTTCCTTATGAAGTGCAGACGCTCGGCTTACAGGAACCTAGTCTATTCTTCATTTTTTACTGTTAATTATCAAACCTTAAAAAGGCATGCAATGTAAAATGGGAGAACGTCACCTGTCACTACCTCCTGGTCTCAGGCAGCATCCGATGTTATGTCTGAAAGTATCCAACAGAAGTGAGCATAGTTTTGAAGAATCCAATACCCTTACAATATCATTCAAATTGGGAGTAGGTCATCGAGGAAACGTTGAATCTGGATCCAAGAACTCTTCAAATATTTGTTGAAGCTTGTTGGTTTGGTACGATTATTTTTCATGTTTTTACAACAGCGACTGAAAATGGCGTCATCCAGTCACTAGCAAAGTGACTGAAGTTATTCAGAAAAATATATATGATCTCATTTCAGAATATCGGATATTAAATGTGCTTCAGTGTCAAGGAAACAATTTTCTCAGCGGATTTCTATCGAAACGTATGCTTTTATACCGATAAAACTTGAGGATTTCGTTATAACCGGAGCTTTAAAAATACACGTAAAATAAATTTTCCAACAAATTCTGAGAGGATATGAGACTTATATTGAAAAATATCTTCCGCTCGGAATGGGATTGCCCAATAAGTTTTTATTTAAAAGGGAGTATACGGAATATCTGGGTTATGGGGTCGTATATTTTGCATAGATGCGGTATTATAATAATATTTGTCCGGAGTTTTCAATATCATTGAGAATTTCTGCTGTATTGTGAGGAACGTTCGCAGAGTGTGATTTTGATTGTTTCTCTCTGATCGTATTGAGCAAATAGGCCAAGTTGCTGAGACAAAAAACGTAGATGAGGTACTGAACTTCTACTACTCTCCTGAAAAATTATCGCGCCAATGGAAGAGAAAGAATATCATTTTGTATCAATTGTATCGTATTGATCTCTGGGAGGGAAAGAAAGGGAGATTGTCATTCGAGAAACAAAAAGTTTCATCGTCCTGGTACATTCTCCTCTACTTACATGAGTTTGACTAACTTCAAAAGTTGTTCGTCATCGTCATTCTCAATGCAACACCACATGTTTCATTGCTTCAATCAGTCATGGTAAATGTGTATTGAAAGAATAAGTGACTTTTCAGTAAGAAAATTATGGAAATTAGGCCAATTCGATACTGTCACTCTTGTAAAATAATTATCGAAACGTGAAAACTGTGTGTTTTCCAACTGAGAAATGGGACCAGCGTCCCGTTTCGAGAAGGATACAAACGAGTCATGTTATGCATTGAGTAGCTTCATCAACACATCATTTACATTTCACTGACTCCAAGATAATAAAGATAGTCAGTAAGATCAGGAGGGCTTTACGTGAGTGTTGAGTAAAGAGCACTCTCATGTAACATTTGTTACTCTCCGTGATAATCAAGAAGTAATCAGTTGACGAAAAAATACAAATAAAAACTTTATTGAATTGCTCATTCATTCAAAACGTTCATGTTTTTTTTTTTTTGGTAACCAGTCGAATGCAAAATTTTTTCATTGCCGAATAGAACTATTGAACATTCTTATGCAGGGGAGTGCCCAGCAGTAATTCTGTGTGATTCAAGTAGGGCGTCTGACTGTGTTAATCATAAAAAACTTGACTCAAAATTAAAAATTCAATATGCCCTTCAGCTGTTGATCTCGGGAATGAGAGCCCCCCTACACACTAGGTATGTATTGAGGCTACTGTCTCCATTACACCTTTCCTGATCTGCATCCAGAGCGGTCGTCAACTCTCTCGTCTCGCTGATGATTACTTCAGCGAGATTGAGATCGAACCTCTTGTGGTTTGAAGTCAGCTTCTAGGTGCCTCAACTACTTGTTTGCGCCCTGTTTGTGATTTGCGCTCCGCTGTTTTGCGGCATGAGTTTTGTTGCTGACCGTTCATGACTGGTGTCGAATTGGCGTTTGATCTGAAATAAGTAGGTTTACTTTCTTGGGTCGCCGGTATGCGGCCCTAGGAGGCGGTCTCTGATATTTTCTGGTGAATTCATTGTGTGAGAGGCGTTTCGTTGAATTGGCTAACATCATTCCTTGAGAATAAAAAAAAGGTCATGTCACTACAGGTGAATGGGATGAATGGGGCTTTCAGAGTTGAATCTGATCCCTCAATCCAATTTCCACTAGCTCAATATTGGGCTCATGCTGTTTAAACCCTATACAAATAGAAACAAGAAGTCATAAACCGCCCATGCAGATGACATTCTACTTGTCTTATCTGCATATAGCAAATGTGCCATTATAGTAAGTCACCTATCAAATATCTTCAATAATAATGATTAATTCTTCAATAATGCTGAAAAATAATTTAAATTATTCATATCCTTATTTGGCAAAATTAGACATATAATTTATAAGGTGAACAATGTGTCTTTGAGAAATACGAACCACAGAGTGAGGTCCCATCTTGATGAGTCCCTCAACTGGAAAGTCAGTTGTCCACATCCACCTTCAAAACACAACTTATTGAGGTTTCTGTGCGTACATCTTCAATAAGTTTCAACAAAGAGTCAGCTGCTCAATATATATTATACAACAGTTGAATCTTGACCCAGATATACTGTCTGTTTCTGGGGAGGCAGTACCTCAGGAGAAATTTTTATAGCCTAAAACCGAATCCTGCGAAATATAGCACATTGTACAAATGGAAAATCGTGCCGGTCAATTTTCAAGGAGTACGGTATCATAATTTCTACTTCGGTTTACATTCTTGAATTATGTATATATGTGATCCAAAACAGACTGATTCCCAAAACAAATCAAAATTTTCATCAGTATGACACTAGATTCAAAAACCGAATTGCCTCTAGCAAGGTTCCAATAACTTCTTGTGCACCATTAAATACAATCACTCTTTATAACGTATACTAACGAAATGAACACTCAACAACACTGAATTAACATGCCCGACGGTAAAATGGCTCTACCGACGATATTCTTTTAATTATAATTTCAGAAAAACCATAATCTATTTCAACTTTCAAATCTTGAATTCCAAAATCGCTCCGAATAAGAGCCACGCAACTTCTCACATAATACATTCAAATAGTTGGATGTGATATTTACCCAAACAGTATGTATGTACGTCAATATTGCGGTCTGATTGCGAAGGATTTTCATTAGGGTCTATTATTATATGACATATATGCATTCCAATTCTAAAAGATGGCTTTCATTAAAAATAGATTCCATCGCTAGGAACTATGGAGGATACAAAAGTAAAAAATATCAAATGGCTTGAAATCTGAACACAATCCTGAATATCTCTTATGATACCCTGTCTGCTGTCTGAACAGCTTCTGGCCACCCTGGTTCTGGGGAAAATTCACCTTTCCTGTTGAAATTCTTCTATGAACTAGTTCGACAAGAAAATGATTCCGATGTAATTACTGAGTAAAATGAACAACTTCAAATGCTCCGACTTTCTGTATACTGTTTGAAGGAGAATGTTGCCTCCACTTAGCTTCTCCACTTACTTTTCCCCCCAAATATTCTTTTGTCAACAATTGAGCTAATGTCTCTGTTCAGTTTTATGTTATTACTATATTGTAATATGAAATATACTCGATTGCTAAGATTCATAAGAGAAAAAGTTTTGATTTAATTTAATTCTTGGAACATACGTAATGATGGTGTTATGGGTTGGATGGAAGAGCAGTTGCCATTATTTCCGGATAGGGGTGACTGAATTCCGCATTTTCATATTGTTAAATTTGATTTGAATGTGTTGTGGAATAGCAATATGAATAAAGGCAAATTATTATTATTATATATGAGAGTCAGAGCAACTAATGAAATCGACTAGACTTGATTCATCGCACCCTATTTTGCTCTCGACTTTTGCAGGCTGCTTGCTCGATAGGTGGCTGTTGTAACGCTGCCAGAATGGACTGAAGGTAGATCTCTTTCAAATTCAACTTTTGAACCTTCAAATAGATATATTGTTATCGGCGGAATACTATTCCACACTTATGGATTGGGTTGGTTAGTCTGACGTTTTTCTTTAGACTCTTAAATGGATTGGATTGGCTTGTAACTGAACCAATTATTGATCTGGCTTTCCTCCTTATCATCCTGGATTACTTTGCGGTCTGAATTGCAAATGACCAATAGCCCTGGTCTGAACATAAAAGGAAATCTTTTTCAACGGATTTTTGACTGAGGTTCATAAATGGCCAAGTTGGATGGTGAAGGCTGATCATCCGTCGTAGCTTTGCCCCTACATGCAGCATCTCGAATTCTGTGAATTCATATACGATGGTCCATAGACTTGAACTACACGCTGGCCTAATCTCTGTTATCGAAAAGAGATATGAGATGTGATTTTACATACAGAGAAAAATAAATGGCACTGAATATTTATAATATTCTCTTATTGAATGAACAAATATCTATTCATTCATTTTTCAATACGACTTCAGTAACAAAACACTAAATTGTCCCTATTCCATGAATTTCAAGGCAAGCTTTTAGGTTGATCACTTTCAAGCTCTGCTATTTACCAATTTCTCGAGGCAACAACAACATGAATACTCCTTTTATGGCATTGGCCCAAATTAATATATTAAATTCACTATAATAAACACATTTAAAATATTGCGATCTTTCAAAAAAATTCTGGTCTTCAACATAATTCGAAAAGTAATTTTTTTTTGAATAACCAATCGATGAATAATGGGGCATACTTCAGATTCATCTGATAGGTAAATTATTTCATCTTCAATGCAAAATTCGTTGAGTCGAATGAGAGCCACCACACTTTTCATATAATACAGTCTAATTGCTGGATGTGAGGCCTGCATGAGAAAGCTTTTCATCAAGACCTTCTATATGACAAATATTACACCATTGGCAACCGACATTTTACTGTTGATCAGGATGTCTGCTCTTTTATGGTATTAAGGCATAAGTTCTTTTTTCATGTAACTTTAATTTTTGCTTATCATGAAATATTTTCCTCTAGGAAAGGTACCTTTTTTCTTCAGGCCCAAAAAAGGTACTTATTTCGTCGACGGAAGTTGGTGGATTTGGCTTGGTTATCAACAGCAACTTAAATAGTCAGGTAATCAAACAATATAACTGAAATGGAAACCCACCACTGCAGAGCCCCACTATAGTATATTTCAAGAATGCATTGGCATTACTTCATTCTTGAAGTAAACTACAGATGAATGAAATCATTATTATTTATATATTCATAAATGAATACTATAATCATTTTATGGAACCTTGACAAACCTGATTCATGCGAGCGAGTGCACTGTTGTCATCTTTTGTGATCCAACCAAAGCATTAAAGACTGCGGTAGTCGTGATGTTTTGATGGATAAATTGAAAATAATTGGTTCTTAAGGACAGCATCTGAGATGGGAGAAGTTCCACTTATATGAACGTCTAAATATATGGAACTGAGCTAACACTCATTTATTGTCACCCATTCTCACTGTTAATTCGTGGATTGTGGTGAACAGCACAGTTCTGTTCTGGAAACAGTTTTGTTTCTGCTATATGTTAATGACAGTGTCTCAATAGATAGATCAGTACACTTCATGTTATTAATGCAAACAAATTAATTATTCTAGATGCAATAATTTTCTAAATTAAGTCACTAACTGTTTCTGTGACAACACTGTTCATCTCAATCCAGGAAAAAAATCGATCCGTTCCATAATGGACAAAAAAAATGAGAGTATCGATCCTATGTTCAACAATAGATTTCTTGAAAAAGTGTTTCATATTGAATTTTTGGGTCTACACTTCAACGAATATCATGACTAGTAGAAGTATTGCGGGGTAATGGTTTCAAAACAGAATTATTTGTCAGAAATTTGAGAACTCCACTTTCTGAAAAACAGCCACAAATTTTGTGTTACACAAGATTGTTCAATAAATTACCCTACGAGATCTAATCTTGTTCAGAAGTGAAGGCTTTCACATTCAGTCCGATTTTTTTTATTATTGTGTTCAATTCTGTGAATGAGCTTATGAATTTCAATCCTCACCATGTTATATATGAGCAATTTTTTCCATTGTCTTTTGTCTTTTATCCTGTTTTATTAGACTCTTCGACCAATCTTATAAAAATTGTGATTTTTCAAAAATGTATTGAAGAGTTATCATTATTATAATCATTATCATTAGTATAAAAGCTGTCTCAATACCTTATAATTTTTACTTCAATAATTTACATAAATCTTCGTTGATCGTAGATCTATTATTTGAAAAATATAATATAAACAATTTTGATCTTTCTGCACGTTACACTTTGATTATATTCAGCGAATACAAGGGCAGTCCCTTTCATGACCTGTTTCATTAAGTTTCAATTTTGGAACGTGACAATATGTCCACAATAATATAACACCCCATTTACTCAACTCAGAACTCAATACGAAGCCCCAGTTCTGGCAACACTAACACTGCGGAAATAGGGACAAACCATGTGACAACAATAAATGAATGTTCGCCTGCGATTCCAAAACGTGCCTCACTGTAATTAATGAAGAGAAGGAAATGTAAATATTATATATGCAATAAGCTGAACGTGAAACGTAAAACAATAACGGGAACATGATAAATTCACCGTATTATTATTGTTCATTTCCACATTTGGCTCACAAAAGTAACAAGAGAAATTGTTGGAGAACATTGTGCAAACAATTTTCCAGTTGTCATGCTGAAGAGAACTACACCTTTTCCAATTGTGATTCAGAAAATATCAATTGTAATTCAGATTAGTCAAATGTAATTCAGAAGATATCAATTGTAATTCAGAATAGTCAACTGTAATTCAGATCTTGTCAATTGTAATTCAGAATTTGTCAATTGTAATTCAGAAAATATCAAATATAATTCAGATTATATATTCAATGGAGACAATCAGACCGTTAGATAGCGACAGATTTTGGTGCCACATTTTCGCATACAAGCCTCGACTAGGGTTGAAAAGGACATCGATTCAAAGTATAATGAAGGGAAATTTACGCGTGGCTCCTGGGGAAAACATATGAAAAAATCGATTTTCCGAAACAGAAATGAAATGAGTTTGGGGTCCATTTTCCCACATGTTCACTGAAATGAAGATGAAGATATTATTATCAACAAGTTGATGATAACACTGCATATAATATAAACATTTCTATAATATTTTGCAGCTTTTTCATGCACAAGTAATATGGTCATGTGTAACACTCAAACCATACGTTATTTAGTCTGAAAATCACTTTTTCTCTGAAATATGCAGAAGGACTGGTGTGGGAAAATAGTGGAGATTTTTATAATTTTGTGTCAGCTCCTTGTTACATAAATTACTTATAATTAATATGATGACCATGTCCGACACTCAAGCCTTTTATTATTTAGAAGTACATGCCAAACGGCTTGCGTGGGAAAATAACTCAATTTTAATACAATTTTCCTTCAACTTCCCGACGCTAGCCTCAGTTCCGGCCACATCCTATATAATAGTCATGCCGATTTCATTGTATTGTCTTACACATCGATGAAATTCTATACTTCCAAAGGTACGTTTTCAATCAGTACCGTGTATATTGGAAAACAATTTGAGAAGCCTGAATTCGTTGATAAATATCTATCTATGTATGTACATACATAAAACTTTCAAATGAAATATACTTCGATAATGTCACTCCTGCACTTCAAAGTCAGAATGGTAGTTCGATGAGACACGCCCTGTATTCTGTACCTATATATTCCGTAGATCAGTAAATATCTATTTTCTTCCCTATTGGTGTTTTCGCAGTGTTCTCAGAATTGTCGTGCCAGTAATGAATGCCTTTTGTGTTCTTGATCAAACATATACTTCTGCATATCGTTCATTTTCTGAATTACAATTGATATCTTCTGAATTACATTTGATCAATCTGAATTACAATTGATATTTTCTGAATTACAGTTGACTATTCTGAATTACGATCTATATCTTCCGAATTACATTTGACTTATCTGAATTACAATTGATATTTTCTGAATGACATCTTATATTATCTGAATTACAATTGGAAAAGGTGTAGTTATTGAATATTATCATCCTCAGTGAAAAGATTGATGATTAGATTTGTTTGACAGCTTGTCCATTTCATCTCGGCACGGAAATGATGATGTAGTGCGGGACAAGCAGCCATTTGAAATCTACTGTCAGTTTAGTGCGCAACCGGATGTGGAATCAATTTCAGGGACAAGTTGGATTGGATAAGCTGTACGTTTGGATGACTCTTGGAAAAAAAAAGATGACCGACAGGTTGAAACCAAGCTGTGTATTGTGTCTTGTTGATACGTATAGTTGGAAACTGAATTTCAATATAATCCTCACAGTTTCGAATAACAGATATTTCACCAATATATTTCTGAGTTGAAAAAATGTTCGACGTTGTACAAATCGGCACATATGCCGTAGCATTTCAGTTCCAAGCTTCTGTTTCCTGTGAAATATTGTCGTGGAACTTGTATTTCATATCGAGTGAAAATTCATTTTAACTTCAAACTCCTGATATAAAATGATAAATGTATGAGATTAATTTCGAGTCATATATCAACGAATCTCTTGTTGTCGAAATTAACTGGGAGTCAGAACTGGCAGAAGTTTTTTGCTCTAAGATATATTGCTTCAGGCGGGTAATTCTTGAGTTATTGCCAATTTAAATCTTATATTGGATTCATAACGATGAAGGATTTATCAAGAATCTCCCGAGAGAAGTGATCAGTTATTTGATTTTCGGGACTGAAACTAAGAATCGAAAGTTCTTCCTTTTGGAATGAAATTCGCAAACCCAACGTTTTGATGGGAGAATTCGATAATTGGTGATCAAAAATGGCAATGTTATACCCTCACAGAATTATTGATTAAACATTCTGATACTCTCGAGGAACAGAGTAAGTTGTTTTGAACGAGGAACCCTTTATTATACTTGTGAAAGTTCATGTAAGATCTTGAATGTGAAAAATGATGAATCATTATTCCGTTTTACTGTGATCAAACATCAGTTACATAATAAAAATAATAAGTTCTATTTTCATGGAATATTGTGGGGAAATGGAAATCCAGACCAGTACCACTCAGAATTCCTCTGTCGGACCCAGCGCGATAGGCAATTGTTGGTTCCTTGATACCAATCCTAGTAGGTGGGTTATCTGGATTGAATACACCAGCTGACCCGGTAAGCACTGTGGGGTTTTTCTTGATTTCCCTACAGTTGAAATAATAAAGGAGCCAATGTAAAAATCAGTTAGACGCCCCACAGCAATTCGGCACTCAAGAGATTTAGCCAACCCTTGCCCGCACAAGCCTCTGCCTTCTGGGCGAAAAAGATCAGTGTAGATATCTCCTGGCATGTATACAATTGTATAGAATCCACTATCGATTATTAATTGAAAAAAACTGAAAGAAAAGGTCAACCATACATAAATGTATAATTGTAAAATTGTTAGTTCCATCAACCAGCTGACAACCTGGCAGGGATTTGAAGTCCAGTCATCCGCTTGAAAGGCGAACGTGAACTAATCTCGAAACTCTGGATAAAAATTCTTTGATATCTGTTGCAATAAAGAGTTGCATTAACAGTTAACCTTTTGTGAATAATCGCTTACGTCACAATGTTTTCAATAAATCTTTTGCCAAGAACTCATAACATCGATGGAGAAGAAAACTCAATTCTCACAGAAAGGAAATCGAATATAATGAGTATCAAATGATGTAGGCATGCTCATATACGAAGGTGCAATGAATCAGAGCTATACCTGAGCCGATATTTCCATGGAAATTCTCTATACACCACTTAGAAATCGAAGATTCAAGGTAAGAAAATTATCAACAGAATGAAGTTTCGAAACAATAAAGTAGAGAGTTCGAAGCGAATGTAAAAATCACTATATTCATTCAACATCATTTCATTAGATATTATAATAACGGTGAAATATGTTTCATGTTCAATACAAGGCTCCTTCATGTTATATAATATTCCATTAATGTATAGCACATTCAGCTCCAAGCTAATAATGAACATCGGTATGGAGAATACTTGCTTCGTGAGATCTATGACCTCAAGTAAAGTGTTATTCAACCCCAACTCTAATAACTCAATCCCCGAAACTGGTTGAAAATTTTATCCGCAATCATTCGGGATTGTGCTCTATCCTACCCCAATTCCAGGTTGGAAAGTGATCAATTGTTCACTCAGAAGAAGACGAGGTGAGAAAGAACTTTTCCTACCTCTTTTTATCGACACGTCATTCTACTCATCAGAGTTTACGAATTGTTAAGTTACCCGCTACACACCAATATATACAAAAAAAAACTCAACTTAACACCATATCAGATTTACTGTATACTACCTCAATGATAACGTACCCAAAAAATGTAGGTACCTCCTCACTTTTTTCCTTGAAACCCTGAATTAAACAGAACTGCTGATTTCACTTCCATATCTCTTGCTAGGTCAATAACTATTTGAATTGTTATTGATTTGACTAGTCAAAATCGGCATCAAAAATCGCAATGTAAATCAACTTTCATGTTCGATAGACCAATATTATTTTGCCATGTATCATTATTGGATCATAATGAACATAAAAAAACTAACACACAAGTAAAACGAGTTGAAACCAATGAGGTCCTACTCGACTGAAAACGAATCGAAAAAAGTCTCAAAATTTTCGAAACTCCTTAGTATCTAAATACGACGAGCATATCTAAAAACAAAACAACAACCTCGCACATGTATATTCGTTTCATTTACGTCAACATGAAATACCATTGACATACCGAAGATAGCCCTTCGTCTACTTGGCATTCGTGTCCTATATGACTCCTACTCCAAAGTTTCCTAAGATAAGCATAACATAGCATGTCGCTCATCAGGACCAGACCACTTTTATTGCTGCTAATATATCAGTAATTGATCCAAACGTTACCCATTTACAACGATCCTCGTGAAACATAACATAGATGATTGGCATGCCGAATAATGCATCAAAACTCAGGTAATTCACGAGAAACTGTGATGAGGATGAGCTCAAACATCAGTGAGTGTTCGATTATTGGTGTAAAAATGTCAGGGGTTTTTCAAATCATCTTGAATTCATCTCTGCTTGAGGCCGTGAGACAGGGTTGTTACTTCAAGAAAGATTATTTCATGTGTTTTTCAGGCGTGTTTTGGTAGCATAACCCATAGCGCTACCGGTTCAGTTGCTGTATTCGATCAAGAGATTCCACTTACCAATATTAATATCTAGGTAAGTATTGATTTCAGCCGTGACCGCTGATCGAAAATGGTTTTCTCAGAAACCGCTTGTTGGATGATTCAAAATGTGGTACAACGATGGATTTAAAATGGGTCTTTATGTTAACCAGCAGCCCACTTATGAACGTCAACCCTCAGAATTCTAAACGTATCTGAGAAACGAATTAACTTGGCTTCACCCTCCAACCTCTGAATCTCCGCACGGTGCTGTCGAGGCGAGAACTTGACCCCGGTGTTCTGCTCGACAGGCGGACGTGCTCACCGCGACACTACCGAGAACCAAAACTGAGATGAATGACTGACATTGTCTTGTCATCGGAACCATCCCAAACATGGTATTTGAATGACTCTGAAAGGAAACTGTAAAGCGTATGGCTTTTGCTAGGACCATTTTGAATTTGAAAAGTCTTTTTGAAGGTTCTGACTGCCTTTTTTTGGCTGAATAAGTTCAGCTGTTCACTACCCATGAGTGGGAAACATGAGAGGAATTTGATTCTAGATCGAAGTAATTTCCTTCTTGATTACTCAAATTATAGAAATGCTAGGTCTTTATTTGAAAGTATTGTATAAATAGTATTGAAGCAGATTGATGATGTTTCACTAATTATTTTGTTAGGTATGTCTTTCAGTAATAGTCCTGGATTAATTTGTCTAGGTGTCGAATCTCATCTGCCGAATATTTTCATGGACTCTCACAATCTCCGCATTTTTCATTTCATCAGATACGACCTGACGTATGGAGGAAATGAAGTAGTAGTTTGTTTGGTGAACACACGTCCGAAAAAAAAGTCCTATTCCAGCGGCCTTTTGTTCGAAATCGCTATGAAAGGGAGACCGCACTATGTCTGTTGTGGCATGGGCGCACAGCCTGATTATACTTTTTTGATTCTTTGGTAATTATTGTTGAATCAGTATATATCCGAAAAATCTTGGTTTGCTATTGAAAAACATTGTTTTGTGCAGTTGGTGTGTGAAGGGAACTTTGGACGGGCTTTCATTTCTAGTCCTTGCTTCTCTCACGTTGAAAGGTGGGTCAGGTTGGGTTGGGTTCTAAGTGAGTGTCTATTTGACCTCTCACTGCAGCCCGCTGGGTTTCATTATGGTCAAATCAATTCGAAAACCAGCGAATAGACCCAGCTTCTTCACGACGGCGATCCCTTTTTTTGGTTGCACTAGTAAAGAGAGAAAGCGCATACTATGAGTGTGTTCATATCATGATTCAAACGCCAGTGACATATTAGTTGACCTGTTGGACAATTTCAAATTTGAATTGTATACCATATAAGTAGCGAACGTTTCAAAATATCTGTCGTCTGAAATCCACACGTATATGAAATTTCGAGCTGATGAATCATTTAGGAAATCTCAATTGGCGCAAGATCAAGTGTGGAAAATAAACTGTCCTCTTTGATTGTCAGATGGAGGCTGTTGAGAAATAGATTATGAATTAGCCGAAATAGTTCCTCAGAGATGAAATAATTCAAAAATTGTATATATTTTTTTGAGAATACAGTAATATTATATTTGAAACCCTGATCTTTCCATCTGAATCCATTGGTTGTCATCTGTCATCAACAATTAATGGACTAGCAGTGAATGAAATATCAAAAAATTCCCCGAGAAAAACTCCATGAGCGCTTGTGGCTTTGTACAGAATCTGTCATTCCAATCCATTTGTTCTGGAACGCACATTAATATTAACAGCGTTATGTTTCTATTCGAGCTATTCATTGAGTTGACAATGCTGTCGGGAGGTATAACGCTAATTGACGATTTATTGAGAGTGGATCATGTCGCAATGGAATGGAACAACCAGAAGTATTTTAATGTTTGGTATATACGGAGACGAAAATCTGGTTCATAACGTTTGTTATTTCAATTCAGACAGAACGAGACATATTTTTATTCACAAGTGGATCGTTTGAACAAATCGAGTGAATCGTATACAAGAAATTATAGCAATTCAGTATATGTACGGGTATACAAAAGTTGAACGCTCTGAGAGAATGCTTAGAGGGACCTGCATACTGTTGGATGACACTTTTCAATTTTCAGTGGAATAGCTTCGAGGAATTCCGCGATGCTTTCTTGGAAAAGTATTGGTCAGAAGAGGAACAAGATAAATTAAGGGAAGCCATCAATAATACCTCGTGGAATAAACAGATGGGAACTATGTATTCCATTTTGTACATTATGCAAGCCTTTCCCGATTTCTGACGGAACCTATGAAAGAGGACCGATTGGTAGCACGATTGATGACTCATTTTCCACCCCCAGTACAAGGATTATGGGCATTAGTAGCTGATAAAACCATAGAGGCGACTGCAGAATTTTTGAATAAACAGTAAGAGATTCGTTTTCGAGAGGTGAAGATTCCAACCAAAAGAGAGGGGCCAAGAGTGAACATGATAAGGAGACAATCTCATCCTTATAGAAGAAATACACAGAGTAAAACCAGATGGGTAGAGGCTTCGGAAAACTAAAAATAATCGAATTGGTCGCCGTAGATTTTTTTTGGGCCTTTGCCGAAAGAACGAGGAGGTGTAGAGGTAGATATTTTTTTCATATTTCCTCTAAAGAAAGCAAATGCTGTTGCAGCTGCAAACCGAATCATCAAGGATCTAGTTTCAATCATACCGGTTAAAAGAATTCTCAGTGATCATTGAACCCAAATCACCTCGAAACATTGGAAAAATACACTCCTAGAGGCTAGGATTGTTCCAACCTATTCTTCGATCAGACACCCAAATCTAACCCTTCCAAGAGATATATGAAAGAAATTGAAAGATTATTACGTACATATTGCCATCAACAACAAACTAATTGGCCGAAGTATGTTCCAGAGATAGAAGAATGTCTGAACTCCATTCCACATCAAAGTACGGGTTATGCTTCCATAGAACTCCTTACTGGACAAAAACCCAAGTTCCAATTGGATCCAGTAATATCCAATCATTTGAGGCCAACTGTTTGCATGGAGATTCAGGAAATCCAGGAATTAGCAAAACAACACTTAATACGAAGCCCTCTGAAGCGACAGAAACAACAAAAACGTCGTGTCCTGAAATATAACTTGGGGGATCTTGTATTGTTGAAGACCAACCATCAGTCCAAAGCCAGTGAAGGCATCAACCAGAAACTGTGTTTGTTGTATGAAGGACCATACACCATTACCGGGTGTCCCTACCCAAATGCATACGAAATCTCTCTAAACGGAAGAAGAAAGGGAAAAATATTGGGAAATGATTTTTGGCTAGTAATCAGCTTTATGTCGACCGTGGCAACATGGAACCTCCTCCTGCTGGAATGGTGCGTCGCAAAAATATGGCTAGGAAATCGAAGTACAAACCAGAAGGCGGGGAAAACAATTGAATTCAAAAAAGTAGCGTCAGGTATCCATTGCAAGTTTTGTAGTAAGGAAAAATGGCATCGAAGTATACCGTAACCAACTTAACGGCGGCCCTAAAAGCCTTCAAAGCCGATTTGGATGAAGAAATAAAAAAAAGAAAAGAGAAATACTTATGATTCTTGGGTGTTTTCCGGGTTTGATGGCCGTGGTCCACAGGTTTTTATTCCTGACGTTTCGCCTACGACTATGGTAGGCATTATCAAAGTCTATGAGGTAACTCATTCAACTTCATTCAATGAAGTAGTACCTACTGTGAGAACGAGATCATTGCGTCCGTTACCTCATAGACTTTGATAATGCCTACCATAGTCGTAGGCGAAACGTCAGGAATAAAGACCTGTGGACCACGGCCATCAAACCCGGAAAACACCCAAGAATCAGTTACCTCCGGCCGTGAAAGTTTACGTTCTTTGAGAAATACTTATGCTACAACTCTTTGGCACCATAAGTAGCGATGAAGAGGAAGAAGAGACCCCGAACCCATAGGACATAGAGCTTGGTACCGAGACAAAAAAGACCGGACCCAACTACCAACAAAAGAGGCAGAGACGACGCCGACCAAAGAAATAGGCAAAAATTAAAAAAAAAAAATTTTTTAGTTCACAGTTTTACTTAATCAATATTAATTTTCGTAAATTTCTTTCGTTCCAGTGATTGTTTTTTTTTTGGAAGACTATGAACACCATAGTCTCAATCCGACTTTATTGACGAGGTTCTTAAGGAAAACAGGAATATTTATCTCCTTTTCTAAGGGTAGATAAAGGTTCAGGGGGAGACTGAGATGGAATGCCCCGGGGTGTTATCGGCTTTCTATAAATTCTAGGATTCTGCCTGAATAATAAGTAAACTGATAGGTAAAGTATACAAGGCTCTAATTCAATCATACCTGTACAGAAGAGGGGAACCTAGCAAACTTCTCTTCGTGGTGATAGTGCCTACGAAAGGAAAGAACTCTGTTCATGGGACAACCAGAGCACGGGATGTACATCCCTTGGGTCAACATCACTCTCAGGAGGACAGAAAACGGCAAAGTTCCAAACAGTGGACAGGATTTGGCTTTTATGAGTGTTGTTGGTACCGCAGCTCAACTTCACCGGGACGTGGGGTACTTGTGAGCAGCTGAACACAAAAATTTTTCTATAGAAGTTATAAATACCAGACCGATTTTCAGGTAGAGTCAGTTCGTCTTGGACCTTCTATCAGGTAACAACAATCACTTTGGACCTGAATTCTTCCTCGGTACCAAGCTCTATAATAAGAAAATGGAGTACCCGACAAGATCGGTCGCGACGCCATTAGATCTGGAACAAGAACAAGCAAGCACAGGTCCGTAAGATTTTGGAAGTGAGTATCCTGAAGTCTCACATTAACTTCTTCCAGAATTTCCAACCTAGTCATTTGAAGTTAGAGATTGTAAATGGGAAAATATCCAATCACTGAGTATGGAGAACCGCGTTATGGTAACGTCTCCAGGTTGTAAGGGTTGAAATAACATCCGGATTGTTTTACTGACCTGCCGCTGAATTGTGAAATGGTTGAACTGAGTATGTTTATATTTACTGCAATGTTACTCATACACTAGATATGGATCCTCCCTCACCATAGGAAATCAAAAAGAGTATAAAATAAAACTACCAACATTTTGCTGTGCACGAATAAGTCAAAAAGATGGGGAGGACGGTATCGGGTTGATTGCCAGATGGAGTGCACCCAAAAAGATGAATCTCGCTGAGACAGAACCTGGCCAACTCCATGGTTGTGGGGGTATAGGTGTACCAGATGCCCATTAACACAATTGGTGACAAAACATCTCTCACCGAACTTTGATAATTATTCAGCCTTTCACATTCTGGAGATTGTTCGTATTAAATTTTGCCTATACAGGATATTTTCCTAAGTTAGGTATTTACTTTTCCGAATCAGATGAACTTCTTCTTCGAAAGAGAGATCACTCTAAATGTGATATCAGAAGTTTCAAACTCATCATGGATTGGTTATGTATTTCGAACGGTCAATAGATAATGTGGTAACCTTTTTTGTATTCCATTTCCCTACAACTGGCAGAACTTTGTATCCCAAACGAACCTTACCAAAACCAAAACAAACACAACGTGGGAAAAAAGTGACGATCAACGTGGCCGTATTTTAACCGTACAGATAAGGCAGGGGTTAGTTTGGTTACAGTATACAAGCTATCACAATAATAGGCATTCAATGAGAGTCAATGGGGTTACATTGGTTGATCGATTTATAGCTTATCAAATCAAACTTGACACTGTGATTGGTTTCACCCCCATTTGTACTGAACTGACCGTAGATTTCTTATGGCTGCTTATACCGCACCGCGCAATACGTCATCATTTCCGTACCAAGATGAAATGGACAAGGATGATCAATCCAAATTATTCTAGCTGTTACTAATTCTAACCAGCTCACAGAATGTCACATGAAATTGATATCAGCCTGATACAACGTACACCATACGCATTCCAATACTCATTGCTGGAATTTGTAAATCAGATCGCTGGGTAAATAGAAGGATGGGGGGAGGGTCATAATCATTTATGGACAACAGCTCGAATAATTTGGATCGATCATCCTCATAAGTCAATCAATCCATGATTAGGATATATAAAGATCAAAATAAAGAAATAATTGGGTGATGTTTCGATTTCGGTAAGTGATTAGTATATTGAGCTTTATTATTTTCATGTTATCTCCATAAAGATGATCATACAAATTAATTGAAGAAAGAAAAAAAAAATATATCATATATGTACACATTGCTTGAAAATTGTACATCACTATTCGAAAATATTGCTTTCGAGAAGCTATCTTTCCGGATGAGGATTCATTGAAAAATTCTGCAAAAAAGATGGATCTACGACTCCACCCTGGTAACTTCTGATCACTCCTACATCAAGTCATGAATGAAGAAGTCCCAGCATGTTTATTGTTAACAGTTCAGAACTCTGAAATATCGATACTAGATTCCTTCAAGCTATATGACCGTTTTTGTTTTTTGTATTTAGTTTCCAAAAGATATGCCGGTCTCATTAGACTTGTAGGTATTTTGGTTGGATATTTGTATGCTCTCTCGAGTAATCGTTATTTGTATCGTTGTAATTATTATAATTATTCAATATGAAAAATGATGCAATCCCATTTTACTTTCGAATTATTGGGATATATTATTCAAAAAATACTTCATTGCGCGGTATCCAAGGAAATGGTATCAGTCTATAAATGAAATGACCAACCATCGCTGCAAACTGACTAAACTACGGACGTTCCTCTGCTCGAAGTGAACATCAATGAAAACAGCAATACAATTTCCGCTATTGGAAAAATCTGCTTCAATTAGAGAATACCTGGATAAGAAATGCTAATATGGTATACCGTAAGGTCATATCAGAACTAGTCTATTTTCGAATAGGCAAGTAATATATTGTTTGGAAGTCAGTCAGAATCTAATGGTCTTTGTCTTGCAAACATCATATTTCCTGATGATTTTTATGATTATACGGGGCTACAAATTGAATGCAGGAATAGAAGACAATTCAGTCGGTACCAGTGGCGGATCCACGGGGGGGTTTCGGGTCCGGACCCCCCCCCATTGGGAAAATAAGAGATTTTTTTTTCAATTTTTATCGGCTCCTAATTTCCAAATTTTGTTAGGGAACGAAAAAATGTCACATGAGCAAGACAAAGAAATAAAATAGAATTAATTTTTTTGCTTCAAAATTGAAGAACTTTAATAATTATTATTACATTCCATTGAAAACTAAAGAGCTGGCTACACTTAAAGATTAGTAAATTTTCATTTTCACCAATTTCATCAATTTATTCAATTCAATAATCCTCCAATTCCTAAAAAAATAATTCTCAAGAATTAAAAATAGTACAAACAAGATCTGGATTGAATGTTGCCCAAACAAACAAACAAATTTCGCTTGAAATTTTCGGACTCACCGATTGTTCTTTCCTTTTTTTTTCTGGTTCAGTCGGTTCAGACGCTGGATCAAGCCGTGTAAAATATGAAAATAGAGTCTTCTTCATGTTGTAAGTTCAAAATTAAATGCTTTTTTTTTTAACTATCAAATTGCAATTTTTCTCGATGACACTTTTAAGAAAATTGACACTTGTCAGGCTTATCGAGAAAAAGTTCGAGAAATTTCTGACAGTGCTGCCATTGGATCCTTTTTGGCGCAGTATTTGAAAAATTAGACTTGTTACATTTGTGATGAGTGCCTATTCTGTATGCCGGTAACGATTTGAATATACTATGTATGAGTAGAGTATGCTGTTGATTAGGTTAAATCAAATCGATTCCTCCTGGCTACACCTTCAAATTTTTCTCATGTCAATCTCTTTCACCTTTTGTTTGGATCTTGACTAGTTGTTGCTATACGGTAGCTCATAATTTCCTGTTTTATATATATATATATATATATATATATATATATATTTTGAGTTATAGACCCCCTCCTTGACCTGATCCTGGATCCGCCACTGGTCGGTACGATGTTTTCCCCAACTTGAATCTCTTTCTTTTTCAATCGACATTTACAATTATGCATCTTCGCAATGGAAAAATCCTTATTCGAAAATAGTCCTGTAATGGTCTCTGTATGATCCTAATATCTTGGCAAGAATAGGCCAAAACGCCTAAACTTGTTTACAAGTGTGTCCATCCCGATAAATTGAAATCCATTTCACATTATGTGCCTCAAAAACGCATGTAGGAAATAACACATAAAAAAAAGGACTGTACAAGAGTGAAAGAGTATCTCAACTCAATTGCACCAAAAATTTTTGACCTTGATCTTTGCTAACTTTCATCGACACAGGGAACTCACGCAATATCATCACTAGTCGAAATAGTATTCATTACTAGGGCGATTTTACGCTAACATATGCAGAGATAATGCTAATGACATCATAGTTATTACTGATATGAATTTTTCGTACACATAATAGTTTCAAAGTTAATAGTTAACAGTTCCCTCTTATGAACGATAAGGAAAATCGAATGATTTCATGAATGAAATGTAATAATAACTTTAATAATAATGCATATACATATATAAACGAAAGGATGGGTATAAAATAGTATAAATGAATCATTTGAATCAGGCATTAACGATACATTATAAAAATAATTTTGTGGATAATTAGTCATTATTATTGATAGCTGTGAAATATCTTTTGATCTCTATTTTGAATTTCGCAACAGAATTGACATTCTTTATGTGTGTAGGTAGACTTGTTATAAATTTTTATTCCAGAAAAGTATAACGACTTTTTTCCAAAATCGCTTTTTATTTGTATGGTTTTCAAATTATTTAACTGTCTAGTTAGATGATTATGGCTATCAGAACATATTATGTAGGAAAGATTTGAATATTTATATTTACTCTTAGTTGAATGGATAAAAATACAAATTCTTGACTTGAACAAAGAATCTATATTTAATAGGTTCCTCGGTTTCTATAGTTTACTTGTTGGCTCTACAAATGGTAATTTATAAATACATTTAAGGGTTTTAATTGGATAGATTTTAATGGTTTCAATACATATTTTGATGCAGTTCCCCAAACAGATATCAAATAATGTAATTTTGAATAAATAAGACTAAATTAGATCATTCTTTGATATTTAATTGACAGAAAAGACCGTATTCTATATAAAACTCCAATGATTGGAGATATTTTCTTCCTAATATTTCGTATATGTGTAGTCCACGATAAAGTTGGATCGATGTATAATCCCAAGAATTTTGAGGTTTCTGAACTTTCAATTGTGCAATAGGAATATTTTAGAATGTTTCGGATAATCTTCATCAGTGGTTTCTCGAGAAATCAAGGTGATTTAGCCAGATTGGGTTCAAGTAGAGGAAACAAAAGTCTTCAAATGCAAAAGACGAGGTTCCAAATATTTATATTCTCCGAAATCCGATCAATTTTTCAAACCTCTTCACGCTGATTGTGTAGAGAATGGATCAATATTTCTTTCATATGATTGATTTTTCTGCCAAGGATTGAACAACTATGTCAACAAATAATGTTTGCCACTGAGAAATTCGGAAGTTCAAGTTTTTGTACGAGTGATTGGTGATCAAAATTGAATATGCTTGGCAAGTCAACCATATGTGGATATGACGAAATAAATGGCTCAAGACTTCAGGGGGGTTAGTGTTTTATTTATATGGATTTTGTAATAAGAAATAATGGAAGTTTCTTCTTTCTCTAATATTCCTCATATAAGGCAACATTCTTTTGGAAAAATAAGGCTAACCATCTCAAATACCCACGTATGTGAAAAAATTATTAATCAGAAGTATAACTGAGGATAGGTAAAAAGATCATGCATCCACACATACTCTTTGGATGAATATAAACAGGTAACTCTAAACCATAACTTCAAGTCCAAAAATAATTGAAGTTTTTTGAACTACAACTCCTAGTTTTGGAAAAATTATTATAAAAACTTACGAATTCTGAGCCTATGAACATGAATTCAAAGTCCAAACGTGGCAAACTCCTTTAATTTTAAAGCTATATAGCCCTTTAGAGGGTTATCCAACTTCTTTCCTTTATTACTGAACGATTCGACCACAATCGTTTTTCAACATCACCCTCACATCTCATTCCACCTTCTTTGATGATTTTCCTAGTAAGTACTTTCATTTTTCATGAAACAGTCGTTTTTAAATCAAGCGACATTTTATCAGAAAATTCGGTGCCAACGCTACTTATAGGAGACAAAGTTTCAGTCGCGGAATTTCAAGTCGACTCTTTTAAAATAGAGATACTTGCTGAAAAGTGACAAAGGGGAAAAAATGAATTGTAAAGGTAACCTGACGACTAACTAAATGTGCGTTTCATGAGTTTTACTGAAAGAACGAGGTAAAATAACCCTCTTTCTGATCTTTGAACTCCCGAAAGATCTGAGAGTGCGAGTTTCGGCTTTGGATTCGTATTCAGCAGCCCAAAATAGGCAAGTTGGTCTCAATTTGTTCTAGGTGATGCAGGATTAATGATTTCAAATTGTTGGTAGATTCTGAAAGAAAAAAGTGTACCACTCTTTCAACTCAGAATTTGTGACCTACATCACAAGTAGAATAAGGTTGGAACAGCTTCGGTAAAAGCTTTATATCAACATTGGGAAACAAATTCAAAATTTTGTTTATTTCTCAGTTGCGCATTTGATGATATACTCACATATTTGGTGACGGCATCACTGTTCGACTTATGACGATACTTTTTATTTAGATGGCAATATTGGCAATATTCAATCTTGGTAATACCATTGAGAAGAACGCATATTTCTAAAAATGTGGTATTTTTCCATGTTAAATAACCGTATGATCGAGAAAGAAAAGAGTCATAATAACGTAATTTATTGAAATTACATCAGAACTCTATAAATAAATCTATTTGAGTGCTGGTGCAGTTGATTTGGAAGTATTATTTGGCCTTTGTGAATGTCTCTTTCCTTCTGTTTGCAACTGTTGAAAAAATTTAGCTGTTAATGATGAATTAGAATCATCTTTAGTTTCCATAGTACAAAAGTCATTTATGTGTAATATAAATAGAATAGGGACAATAATGCTTCCTTGCGAAAGCCCAATATCCTCTCTTTCATGATTCTTACCACTTGTTTGAGAGATATGACTCGATCCAACACAACGAGTTCCCCCGAATGCCTTTAACAACATTATTGATAGTTTTTGTAAAATTGAATATTCCAGTATTAACTTATCGACGTTTAGGTATCACTAACAGCTAAATCAAATGATTCAGAGAAAAATGGTAATAAGTGTACAGGACTGAAGATTTCCAAAATAGTGGGATCGCTGTTTTCATTAATTGGTTTTATAAGCGGTACTTCCAGATTGTTTGGAAATACCCCATGTGTGACAGAATTAGTTATTATATAACTCAGAGGGTCTTTTATCACTTCAATGCAGAATCCTATAACGTTAGTTGATATTTCATCATCACTACTGAATTTTTCTTTAGTTAATTTGAGAGATCTACTTCCTAACCAGAACTTATTTTTAACAATTGCAAAGTTATATTAGTTTGCTATATTGCTTTCAAATCACTCTGCCTTACTACTCTGTATCAGCACTTTTACTGAGTCTGTGTTGTATTTTTTATCAATTTATTTCTGCGATTCATCATTTTCACCCAATATCTCATTGTATATGGCAGTACTCTGATAATGTAGGTGATGTTGCGGTAAATCCAAATATTTGTCCCCGTTTAATGAGACATAAGCAAAAAGGGTCCCACAATTGTTTTACCAAGTATTTTTCCCGCCTTCACGTTGACTGTCTGTGGATTATGTATGTGTCCTCAATCGCATCGCTCAGTGAGAGTTCTCTGGTGCCCAGTATCTAGAACTCTGCCTATTTACTGTCACCAGTTGGCATCATCTCAGAAAACACATCACCGTTCGAATTGTGGATCATTATCACACCGATCCATCATTAAATCCCAAAACTCTTGTTTTCATCATCTTCATTTAGTTGATGAATTACTTGCACTTTGAACTGATGCCATTCATTCTTTTTTATGTATTTTTAGGTAGGTTAATGAAGATTTTCTTGCAATAATAATGATACATCCAACTGGTGATCTTCCGTACCGCCTGCTCGACCCTCCTTATCACCAACAAGGCCAAAAATTCTCAACTTTTTTTCGACTTTGCTCCCATCGAACGTGTAATAGGTCTATCGGGATATTCATAATTTAAGGCAACGTATGTATGTTGTATTTTTGCTAAGCCTTAGTCGATATTTTTGTTGAATACGGCAATATATTGTGTCTCTATTATGACTAATAGGTGCTATATACATCATTTTCGCTCGACAGGATCGATGAACAAATGCATTTCGAGCTGGCCAATACCAATATCTCATTTTTCATTTTTTTTTGCACATACGGCATTTCGGCTAAGCAGGGCAGGACTGCGTGCAGTTCTGGATACAAATGAAATGTTATGGACTGAAATATATCATGAAGCCTGATAATAACCTTGCAGTTTTCACTCCCTTGATTTCTGCGCATGTTAAATCGAGATTTGATAAAATATTTGTTAAATAATTATCCGATTGTGCTCACATGAAACCAAGTTCAGTCATCGTCCTAGATTCACTACAAATCTAGATTCACTGGAAATCACCAACAGGCATACAGGTTTGATCGATTCTTCTCACAAACATTAACAGTATGAATATCGACGCCGTTAAATCTAATGTTTGACGTCACATCTCGTTTCGACCAGTAGCGATGCGTTTAGTAAGTTCTAATTTCTCTCCCTGATCTTTCGATTCCTTTTCAATACATTATGGGCTTGAATGATAACTAAATGAAAAAATATATTCCAATTATAATATGACGATTTTAGAGATTTAACAAAAAAATATCCGACACAAATTTGAATTTTATACATATCCCCTATACGGAAAATAATGAACAAAATCATTTGCACGAATTCAGTGTTGTTGGTTTGTATGCATCTGAAACTTTGATCACTAAAGAAAAGAATTATTTTCAATCACCAAACGTTTCAAAAGCAGTTGTTCAGAAAATAACTGTTTTCGTTCTGCTCTCAGTATATTTATTTCATGAGAATAACATCCCAATCCCAAGTATCATTTCGTATGAATTGGAGATATTAATTGAAAGGAAGAACGAAACTACGATGAGAAGACTATGTGACAGCAGATGATGTAAGACCAAAGAAGAATTTTGCCCCGAGATAAGATGATCGATTGGCCAAATTAAAAGAGAAGCAGGGTTTTGAAATTCACTTATAGACGGTTCTGTTCAGATTGAGGGGAGAGTTCATTTCTGAAGAACTCAATTAATTAAGCTCCTTCGAGATTTTCTTTGTATCGGTTATAATGAAGTGTCTCAATGCTGAACCATTGGTTGCTAGTAATTTCAGAGGGTAACAAAATTCTTGAATCGTCTCTCTCAAGTCGAATAGAGTACAATTGTTTGGAAATTAATTTCGCATTGTTCAGTGTACTAGTTCAATATTCTGATGCTTTGTGTGAGTGCCATTGAATGGAATGAAGTTCATTATTTCATTATCTTCCAGAACGAATTATTGTGGAGGTTTATGTTTCCATGATAATACACAATGCGAATGAAGACCAGTATAGACAAGTTAACTTACTTCTGAACATTATTCATTGAACAATATATAATCAAACAAAAAATAAATATTTTATTTAACTTCAGCAGCTTCATAGCTGAACTCCTCCTATTCATCAAATGTACTATTGTTATATTGGCTTTGTATTGATTTGTTTTGATATGATAAACACAGATATATTATTATTACTAACTTTATGAATGTTTTTACGAATTGCAAGTTAGAATATAGTTATATTCTTTAAAACTTCGCAGACAGCTTTTCCGAAAACAAAGGATTGAGGTTATCGACCATAGACTCGAAAATTCCGATTCAGAAGAAGCTGTTTTGCACTGGACTGAAAAATACTTCCAGACATTTCGAGTAAAGAATATGGTAGCGGATGAAGAACAGTTGATAGGAGTTCCTCAGCTTGAAATGGTACGAGAGTTACTCAGGCAAAAGCATTCGACACAACTAGTGGCCCGAATATTTTCAAAAAATTTCAGACTGGATGGTCTGAGCTAGACAAAACAAAATACAAAAATTCCACTGAAGATATATACATAAGATATAAAATAGGACATTCAGATGAAATATCAAAATTTTTATAGAATAATTGAAAAACCAACAGGCAAGGGATGATTACAAAGACTTTATTGAACTAGTTTTCATTGTTTTAGGGCATACTTCTCCAAAAGTCAATATTTTCAAAATATCTGTTGCCATTCATCACGCTAGATTGATGGCAAATGCCATTTATTGTATCAGAATAATATATTTTATAATTATTAATTTACATTGAAAAATTCAGAAAAAAAAGGGTTATTTGCTCATTCTTAATAAGATTGATTCAAAATCGTGGTTCAACGTCCCCAAAAACACTCTGGCTCACAACCAAGACCTGCACTTTTCAAAATCTCTTGTAAAATATAGAGAAATCGATGAAAAACTTGCAGACCAGGCACTGTCTGGGATGATAAATCATCTGTGCTTCCTCATTTGTGAGCAAGCCACATTTTCTTCTTTTGATAAAAATTCAGAAAAAAGTGTCGAAACAAGCATGGCAGTGAAAACTCCACAATCAATTCTTATTGGACAAGAAACATTTGATGGCAAGATGTAAAAGCAAAACTCAGTCCCCATCAACTATAAGTTTTTCAAAAGATTCGAAATCGAGACAGAATTATTATATGCAGATCCTGATATATGGTGTGAAAATGCATCTTATTTTGAAGCAAAAAAAAAATTGTCAAAGGTTTCAATTTTGTCAATGATACAACTGAAAGAGGGGAAAAATTATACCAAAGTGTTTATTGATCGTGCAACAGTGTCTCCCAAGTTTCTGTGTTATCTATCATATAATTGCTGATTTTTCACCTCAATAAAATTTAAATCTGTGGTGTCATGTGCATATAATGACTCCACTTTCCTATAAAGCGTTTGATTCCTTATATAAGTGCATTCTGAAGGATTAAGCTGACTGAATATAACCTCAACCGACGTTCAACAACGTGCTCCTGAGTGCGACGTTGTCCAGTCCCCATTTCGGCTTGACTTGTGGGAAACTCGCTTCGCGTAAGATTTCTCTCTCTAATAACTCCTTTACTCTTGTTGGAACTTCATTCATAATAAACTGTGGAAAGTGCAATAGAGAAGATGAAACTGCTGTGTGTGATCCCTGTCAAACTGCTATGTGCCAAAAATGCGCCAAACTAACATCTTCCGATATGAAAGTTGTGAATCTAAAAAGGCGCGTTTTGCTTTATTACTGCATTGACTGCGAACCCAATGTAGAAACGGATAAAACGATCATGCAATCAACTCCCAGTGACTCATCACCGAAATGGCATCGATCTCAATATCCTCAGAGAAGAGTTCTCTATCCTGCTGAAGGACTCGCTTGCTGAAATTTTGATATCAGTGAACTCCAAACTCGAGGCTTTGACTCAAAATATATGTATTCTGAAGGATAGCAACGATATGATACAACTCCTGCATAACGATTCTAAGCGGCCTACTCACCTAACCACAACTTCTCAAATAGTCAAATCGACTTCAACACTAAATCCAACTACGACTCTAGGTTACGGCTCTGCCTCACCTAAATATAGAAACAGCCAGAGTAACCTCTCTTCCCAGCAACTTTCTAAGAAAATTCTTTCCCCAATTCCTAAGAGCACCCATAATGAATGAATGAATGAATTTATTTCAATAGGAATACATCCTAATATTCACAACACTATAATCCTTACATTGAGACAATATTTAAGGCACTTACAATAATAATAAAGTCTAGTACATCTATTATATCTACTAACGATTACTAATACTATCATTTGGCATTCAGTTTCATGTAGGCAGTTAATTTAGATTTGAACTGATGAAGATTAGTGGCATTTTTTACTTCTTTGGGTAACTTATTATATTCATTTAAACCCTTATACAATAATATTTTCATGGAATTCGATAAGTTACATCTTGGCAAGTGGAAGTCATCATTTTGTCTTGTTTCATAATCATGTGTACTATTTCGATAAATTATAAATTCCTTAAAATAAGTTGGTAGCATATTATTAACAATCTTGAAAATGAATATCATTGAAGTTCTGTAAAATCTGTCTTTTATAGATAACCAGCTTAATGTATCAAGCATGAGATTGATACTACAATAACGATTACAATTCAGAATCACTCTCATGCCTCGGTTCTGCAGTTTTTGTAATGCTATGATTTTATTCTGGTCACAACCATAAAGCAGAGAACTGCAATAATCAAAATGAGGTTGTATTATGGTGTTATAAATGGTGATCTTAGCAGCAGTTGACAGGTGACGAGAGATTCGTGTGAAAAAGTATAGTTTTTTTGAAATTTTTTTCGACATGTAGTTGAAATGTGCTCCAAAAGTTAGACTGTTATCTATCATAAAACCCAGATATTTGAACTCTGTTACAAAATCTAATTGTTCATTATTAATTTTCAGTGGAAATGATCTGAGATTCAATTGTTTATATCTATAGACTGTAGTCAAAACCATAGCTTTAGTTTTAGATATATTCAATTTCAATTTATTTATATTGAAGTACTCATGTACCTGTTGCAAACACAGGTTCATTTTAGTTATAGCAACATTCAAGTTCCTATGAGATATGGATAACAAGGTATCATCAGCGAATAAGTTGATAAAATCACAATCAAGTTCTAAGTCTATGTCGTTGATGTATATTAAAAAGAGTAAGGGCCCCAGAACACTACCCTGAGGTACCCCAAATTTAGTATTTATAGGCTTGGAGAAGGCATTCTCTATTCTGGTTAGTTGTTTTCTCCCAGTTAAATAGTCTTTAAACCAGTGTAATACTGTTCCTTTAATACCAATGGCTTCTAACTTTCTCATCAATATGTCCCGATCAATAGTTTCAAATGCTCTTCTCAGATCCAGAAAAACTGTAACAACATATTCTCCTTTGTCAATAGCTTGTATCCATTTAGTGACCGTTAATTGAATAGCCGATTCACATGAGTGATTCTGACGAAACCCAGATTGATTACCTATTATCAGCTCATTGTTTTCAACATAGTCTAGAAGTTGATTATATACAGCTATTTCTAATAATTTCTCCATACCAGGTAGGGTGTTGACTGGACGAAATTCGCTAGCTTTTTGGGTGTTTTTGATCTTGCGTACCGGTATAACTATGCTAGTTTTCAGTTGGTCAGGAAATTGGCCGTATTCAAGGGAGATATTAATGAAATGCAACAGAACATGCCCTAATACACCAAACGTACTTTTTATCAATTTTATATCTAGAATTTCAGAACCAGACTTGTTCTCAACTTTATTAATAATTTGTGCTAAATCTTTTAAATGTAATTGTTTGAAATTAGAAAACTGTGACTCCACGGTTTTTCGACTTTGCCAAGTTGAAGTCATATCAATCGAGCTGACAATTTTTTCAATACTGGATTCAAAGTATGTATTGAAATTTTCAGCAATTTCATCCTTGTTGTCACTTATTATCAGTCGATCACCGACTTCAAAATGAATATTATCCCAACTGCAATCTTTTATTTTTGTATCAGTCAATGATTTGATAGTTTTCCACATGAGTTGTGGATTCTTGGAACTTAGGTCGATTTTATTGTAATAATATTCCCTTTTTTTTAATCTGAGTAAGTCAACTGTATCATTCCTTAGCCTTTTATATAGTGTCCAATTATGTTCACATCTATTGTTTTTGAATAGTTGATAAGCACTATCTCTAGATTTTGTTAAGTTTTTAACTTCATGATCATACCAAGGTAGACTGTTTTGCTTGCAATAGTATGTCTTAATTGGAGCGATGGAATTGACAACTTGTTCCGTTTTATTTATGAAGTCATCGTAGAATATTCCAATATCGACACAGTCCAGTAAATAATTCTTACCAATTAATTCTCTACATAATAGGTCCAAATTTGTATTGTTTAAATTTCGGTAAATTTTTATATTTTTCGTTGAACTTGAAGATATTTTATTCAGTGTATTAACAGAGACTAAGGAATGATCCGTTATCTTAGGTATATGATGAACTGATGCCTGTATATCAAAATTACTGAGAACAAAATCAACTAAAGTCGCACTAGTATTAGTAATTCTTGTACATTCTTGTACGCATTGATTAATTCCATACAGATTTAGTAAATTTCTGACTTGGTTTGAATAAAATTCGTTTTTTTCATAATCAATATTGAAGTCTCCAACCATTACAAATTTCAAATTAGATTGTACAAGATCATCACAAATGTTTTCGAGGTTGTCAAGAAATAGCGCATGACTTGCATTAGGTGAGTGATACAGTGCACCAATCAACATATTACACTGATTTAAATTAATTTTGATTAGTAAACACCAGAAATTTTTTTCCAACACATATTCATTGTAGATAGAAAATTGAAGATTTGATTTTACAAATATGAGAACACCACCTGTATGTCTAGAAGTCGAATCACATCTGATTGCTCTATAGTTAGGGAGCGCTATTTCAGAATCTTCCATGTCTATAGTTGTACGACATTCACTGAATAAAATTATTGAAGGCTGATAAGGTAAAATTGAAGCAACAATTTCATCTTTATGAGCCGTGAAGCTTGCTATGTTACCATAAATAGTATCAGTCCCTAGTGGAATATTAGGATACTTGGTTAGTTTTTTACATCTTTGTTTTTGTTTACAATAGTGGGAATATTATTGATGTATCTGATTGTTCTTGAATTATCACCCTCAGATATTAGTTTATCTAGTTGCTTTTTGATACTCAAATAATAATCTTTCTGCTGTTTTGTTTGGTCCCCAAATATCCTAACGCCTCCAGGAAGAGCATTTTTCTTACTTCTTGCATGTTTGAGCACACTAATTGCATCATTTTTATTCTGCAGGATGACTTTAATCAACCGATTTTTATCTGGTGTCACCTTACCAATTCTGTAAACTGTAACATTTACAAGATTAACGCCACAATTTCTAATTAACTCCTTTACTGTCTTTGCATCCTCATCTTTTTGTTGTACAAGAGTAGTAGCCTGGGACTCTCTTACATTCGCAATAATGATATTCGCTTCACGTTTTTGACGCTCGAGAACTTCCATAATGACGCTTTCGTTAGAGCTGTTCCCATTATTTGCATTTACGATCGGTTTAATTTCCTCTTTAAGCAATGTTATTTCTGTTTTGAGTTCGTTTCTTTCCGTTTTTAATTCTTTCACTTCAGCTTTGAGTGTGTCAATTTCTTTTTTCAAAGAGACAAATTCCGTTTTGAAGCTTTTTATCTCCCTCAATAATGTTGGCACATTCTTGAAGGACATACGACAATCTTGACAAAAATAAACTAGCGTTCTTTTCAATAGTATCACTGCTCTAAGTTCGGATGAACTGAGACCTGTACAAGCTTCAGTGGGATGTTGCACACAATGACAGCTATCACAGATGGCAAACTTATCACCCAAATCTTGATGACAGACTGTGCAGGAATCCCCCATGCTGGTGTTGATAGCTGCTCAAAACACATTCACTGAGCTCCTCGACTATCACACTTCCAATAATGTTTATCTATTGAGTTTTTCACTCGCTGATAAGGATTTGAGTTCAGCTAGTTTTTCGGCTTCTTGGTTTATAATTTTACTGAAATATTGGTTAGAGTTATCAAATATTCACTTTTTTCTCCTGTTCATCAACTGTAACCATACTAAATTTTTACTCCATTTGAATCACAGCATTCTCAACTCGATTTCTCACCCAAAAACAGATCTTTTTCACTTCCCTTTCTGCCAAAAATCACATCAAATTCGAGGAGCGACCTGACAATGTACTCAACTCATTTATAATAATGTAACTAAGAGTACAGCAAAGTCTACTGCTATCCAGCATACTCGGATTGTGGGCTTGAAAAAACATTCAAATTCTAAAATGAAGGCGACAGGCATTGAAAAAAACTGCCCTATATGTTGGAAAGTTGGATAGTGAAATAACTGAATCAGATCTGACTGACTATCTCGTTGAGACTTTCGGCACTGGAGAAAACTTTGCCATTAAACAACTTAAAGTCAGATCTGGTGATTACAATGCTTTTCGAGTTGACATTCGCAGTGACCTTGTGGCACAGTTCCTGAATCCGGACTTGTGGCCTGAGAACGTCTTGGTTAATGAGTTCAAATTTTTTCGGCCAACCTCCAGGAGAACTACCTTCAATTTACCAAATAGACGCTTATCATAATTCTAATGGTCCACCTCTCAAACCTGGATCCAACAGAGATGCAACTTTCACAGCATGTCATATGAATATACGTTCACTCAATAACAAGTTTCCTGATGTAAAGAACTTCGTCTTGCGAAACACTTTTTGAGGACAAATTTACCAGCAATTGACATTTTAATCAGATATTTTTATTTCATTTTTAAATCTCAATATCACTTCTTACTCTTAGGTGACCTGAACATTAATTTACTCACAGACAGTATCAAATCAAGATTCCTGAAAAATATTCTATTCGAACACGATTGTAAACAAACCATTGATAGTCCAACTCGTATAACTGAGTCCTCAGCAACCTTATTAGATATTATTATTCGTAAATCTTTACTAGAAATCTGTTCATCAGTGGCCAGCTATGGGTTCTCAGATCATAACATTATCCAATGTAATCTCTCATTAAGTTTAGCTAGACCTGCCCGTTTTTTGAAACGAGTTAGATCCTTCAAAAACTTCAATATGTATGACTTCGAAATTTATGCTCAACAAATAGATTGGAATCAACTGTACATCCTGAATAGCCTGGATGAGAAGGTAGATTTTTTCAATGATGGTCTGCAGTCCCTCTTTGAAAGTCATGCCCCTTTGAAAACGATTTCTAACTCATCATCTAAATTATCCCAACCGTGGTTTACCAACACCCTTCGAGAGATGAGAAAGTTGAAAACAAATGCCTATAGGAAGTTTCAAAAAACTAAACGCGTAGCCCACAGGCAGTACTACTATTCTTTGCGTGAAATCTTTAACGCTGCTCTACAATCTGAAAATAAATCCTATTATCGACATATGCTGAACCTCCACCGTCATAATAGCAAAACCATTCGGTCACAATGCAAATCCTGGGATATTGGCAATAAGAATAAATCCTCTTTCTTGGCCTCTGATCTTGGAATAAAAGATGCCAATATTCTGAATGACCATTTCATCGACTCAGTTCCCTCACTATCTTGTCAAACTGATTATGTAGAGAGCTTTTACGAAAAAACTTTCTCTTCAACATCGTTTGAATTCACCCCTATTAGTCCTGACATGATAAAACAACTAATACTGAAAGAGAAGCCCTATACTGAAGGGCTCGACAAAATATCTGCAAAAATGATCCAACTCTCAATTAACTTCTGCCTCCTTCCTCTCACACATATTATAAATGTCTATTTTGAATCAGGATGTGTTCCTCAGCAGTGGAAAGGATCAGTCGTCAAACCTATACCCAAGAAACACTCTACAAAAGTGAATAGCCTTAATGACCTTCGTCCAATAACTCTAACTTCGGTACCTCTCAAAATCGCTGAAAAAGCCTTACTCTTCCAAATTCAAGACTTTTTGGAAGAAGAACACATTCTACTCCCGAAACAGTCAGGTTTTCGTAAGGGACACAGTACTGTCTCAGCCTTATCTTCAATGACTGATGACTTCATCAAGTCCCTAGACAACCAAGAGGTAGTATCACTTACCTTATTGGACATGTCGAAGGCTTTTGATAGTTGACAGTGATTTGTTATCTATTAAGAGGTGGACTGACAAAAATTCCCTTCTTGTCAATCCCTCAAAAAGTCAGAATGTTCTTATAGGTTCTTCCTTCAACCTGAATCGCCTGGGTGAATTTCCTGTACATATTGACAACGAGCCTATTTCCTATGTTGATGAAGCAAAATGTTTCGGCGTCATTTTTGACCAGCAGCTCGAATTCTCGAAATAATATATGTGCCTAAAAAAATTATCTTCCTTCAAACGGTATCTGGACACCACTACCAAAAAAATGCTCTGCAATACCTAGCATCAAAGATAATTCGTAGAGAGGAAACCCACAACAGATCGCTGAGGAACATACATCTTAGATTCACTATTCCTATCCATCGTTCTTCTCTTTTTGAAGGATCATTCTCCTACTTGGTGGCTTATTTGCTCAATAACTTGCCCGCAGAATTCCTGAATCTATCTGCTTCCACTTTGAAGAAAAATCCCAAACAGGCTATCTTGAATGGGCAGCTAAATATTGATTTTAGTAAATTTTAATTCTGTCAGTTTTGTCTGCATAATATGTTCTTACTTGTTCCTTGGGCTGAGTTAGTATCATTTCAAATGTTCTTAGTCCATTTGTGTGTAATTGTCAATTTTATGTATATTATGACACAATAAATGCTTTATTATTATTATTATTATTATTATTATTACAAGAATTCAATTCCTGTTCGAAAAAAGACGAAATCGAAATAACGACAGTTTCTGTTACGATTTATACTTGAATTTAAAAAAAATCTGACTCTTCAAAAGCCACGTTATTTGAGCCATTGCCTCCTCAATCTGATAATTGAATGTGAATGGCAACTTTTTTGTATTCATTTATATATTCATTTGATACACCTCCAACAGCTGAAGCCTCTCACAGAATGGAAAGGAGCAATAAGTATAGTATATGCATTCTATATAAATATAAAATATACAAACCAGATAACAATTCAGTGTTTCTGATGATAAAATCAAGTGTTTTGAAAACCCTTTCAATACTTTCTTTTTTATATTCTGAGTAATAAAATTTTGAAAATTTTTTCTGTCTTGTTCATTATACCTTGATGCTTTTACTTTCTACTGAATCCTTCATATTCAACCTGTAACGTGCTGTATTAACTTTGAAAACATTTTCAATTGATTTTTTTATGTAGCAATTGAGGAAATGGATGAAGATGAAGCAAAGTCTGACAGCAGATGTAATCAAATCCTGCATTATTAAAAAAAAAATACGAAAAGTTGAAAATTTAACCTTGATGAGGCACGGGTTAACCTTATTCAATTTAATTGAAACTTCACCAATCTCATTTCTCAGCCAATTGGCAGCATTAAGGAGGTTCCCCTCAAAAAAATCCAACAATGATATTCCGTGACCACATTAGTACAGGATATAAAAAATAAACCAGTTAATAACATTCCCCCTCGTAACAAAATCTATTTCGATACAAATCTTCATTTCTTTTGATTGTCTTCTTCGTTCGTCTGTTGGGAACACATAGCTTAACAGCAGATCATGTGAAAATTCCACATTGTGTTTTCACTTCTCAAGATCGAATTCGACCATCAGCACCAGGATACACTTGTTTAACTAACCCCTTTGCCCAGCAATTTCTCAAAAGTGTGTCATATACTATCACGACGATGATATCTCCAACGCTTGGGTTTCTTTAATTCCTGTGAAACCACTTTGTTCTCTCTCTCTCTCTCGTTATCTATCTACATATATATATATATATATATATAGGAGGTCGAAACTCTAGACGATTCACCTTGTTTTACCGTTGGTTCAGTTCAAATTCATCCGATAGGGGTCTTATCAGGATAATGAACTTCCCTATAATCAAGTCTAAGTTGTCATGATATATGTTTCCACTTTTTCGACATCAACATATAATCCACAGTTTTCACAGGTAAATTAAGAAAGTTTACCGTTCTGCCACTCTGCTAATTGAACCTTTTTTTTAAACTTTTTCCTAGTGTTCTCAAACTTGCTATTCCCGAGTTACTGAATGGTTTTTCAATCTGAAAGAACAGAAATAAGTCTTGTATTGTCTTACCAATTCCACTGTTCTGTTACGCAATTTTTTTAGGAAACACCAATCACAAAGAACAAAATACCTGGTTATCAGAGACAACCTTGTAGAAACGTCACAATTCTGATCTGTCTACCTACAAACATGAAATCCAAGTTGTTTTATTCGAGTATAAATGAAAATAGTTATATTTGAAGTATTCTCTGTTTCATTGTGTCAAGTTTGAATTTTCATGATTATTGTTTTTTTTGTAGAATGGAAGGACTTACATCCACTACACCTACCAATCATCAACTGAAATTATACAGTCCCAGTAGCCTAGTGGTTAAAGTGCTAGCCCTCTAACACTGACAGTGAAAATCGTACAGGAAACTGTGATTTTTTGTTAATATTGATTTGCATCAAGTATGGGCCAGTTCAATTCAATGTATGATAACATAATATTGTATATAAAAAATCGGTGGTAAATGAGTTCCATAGTGACGTTTCAAAGTCTTGGAAATGAACAGAACTTCCTCAAATGTAACATTTCATTAGACTTGTTTACCACCGTGACTGTTCACTGAAATCAATATACATTGAGAGCCAGTTCATCGATATCACCCCAAGTCGAGCTGAGGAGGTGACATAAAATTAATCCTAGAAGTGCTTGCCGAAGGCTCCCTAATGTTAGGCTGTTCAGCGGCGTGACAAAATCCGAGACTATCATAAAGGTGAACGAATTTTGGCAACCGAGAAACGAATTTTCATACTATGTAATTATTTCACATCTTAGATTATTGTCCCTAGGGTAGAAAAAGGGAAACCGACCATGAGTAGATTTGGATTGGAGAAGAAAACAAAAATTAGAAAAAACAATGCTGATGAAAATAAGAAAAAGGAAATGACATACGGACAAAAGCTGGAGCGCATGGAATTGGGGGTCAATTCTTGAATCACACATTCGTTCAACGTATACGTTGTTGCTAGGCAGAGACCAATCTCTCGCAGCTTGACAACAGCGAATATGCATAACTGCGAGTGATTCAAGATTAGGGCCCCTGAGCAGTTTGAAGGTTCGTCCCTTTCCCTACGGAATTTGAGTCAGATCCGCATTGTGTTCCTTGATTTTTCCGCATTTTGGGATATTAAATTGAAAATTCAACATATCCCAACATTAGGTAACCAGTTCCCAGACTTGGGATGAAATGAATTTAATAAATCGAATACTTTGGGATCATGTTCCCTTATCAACAGGTTTCGGGGACCAATGATGTTTTTGACTCAATTGAATCAATTGAAATTAAATATATTCATCAGTGATTCATTTTTAATTCATCGGAAATTTCATAACTATGTCACCAAAAAACTTGTTCTCAACTGGAGATGGTGCACTAGAACTCAGATTTTGATTCCTCAAGAGATTATCGATTCGGATAGAATTGTTTTCGCAAGTACTACCGAATGCAACGAATGAGACATATCGCGGGTCGAAACAGCTGTCTGGCGTTGGATTTGTGAGTATGATGATTTCATTTATCGAAATTTTGATATAGAAAAATCGGCATATTGCTCAACCATATATATTCGAAAAATCCCCATATTCATATTTTCAAATTTTTACTTCAGAGTGAATAGAAATATCAACATTCATTCTACTTGGCCATTAGATATCGCAATTCTCTTCAGCGGATGGTCACCTAGCAATAAACAGTTGATAGAAATAAACGAGATTGAAACTTTCGGTGTGAAAGTTGAACCTTTTTGTAGATCTATTACCTAACACCGAACTGATATAAATTACACTCGAAGGTTAGCATCTTCAAGAGAAGAAAAATGATATAAGTTTTCTTATCCTGAAGATGTTAATTTCGTTAGGAAAACCAGCGCCGAGTGCAAATAATATCAGTTTGGTGTTAGGGTTATTGAATTGTGTCAAATTACCCAACTCCACACCTGAAAATGTTAACGTGCATTCAATCTTCACCTAAAACAAAGTGCCAATTATGACAAAACAGATTTCCAGAGTTATCATGATTCCAACTGCATCGTTATCAGCTACCAAACAAATCATTAACCTTGCAATCCGAATTGATATTCATCCTGGAGACCAAACTCATGCCAGTCTCTCAACCTTATCGCCTCACCACAGCGTTCAATTTGCTGAAAAAGATGAACGGGTGATCTAGAGCTCTTTTGGTAGTTACCAACTATTGAATCAGTGGAAAATTATACCGAATTGTTCTCGAACTCGGATATCAGACTTCTCGGAGGTATCTAACTAGCGATTTGTGATTGGGTCGAATAGGGGTCCTAATCGAATGCAATTTAAAACTTTATTGTGGATGTCGGAATGGTACGGGAGAACATTTCCGTCGACCAACTATATCTTGAGCTAATATCGATAATGCGCAAGGAACTTAGAAGAAGAGATGAACCAGTAATATTGATCCTGAAATTATTCACAGTAAACGACCGTAGCCTTCGATTATCAATAAAGTTAACTGATTTCGCTACAATGAATTGCGTGAACTAATTGCAGATTCTTCGATAATAAAAATCGATATGCATTTCGGGCTTAATTAGAATTACAACTTGATATGCAACATGGCAACTAACGAAATTGACACAATCCAACAGATAATATTGGATAGTACACTTCGCGATTATTGGTAATAATACTATGAGGACAGCAATGCCACTGGACTATACAGAGCTATTCAAATTCGAGTTCATTCATAGGGATCTCAGGAACGGTATGAGATAGGGAGTCGGTTGAATTGGGACAAACTTGCTTGTTTCGCCGTTCTGTGTGCAAAATTTAATTTTTTGTTGTATCCTGTAATTGGTAGATAGTTCAAAAATTTGTTCAACGGCCAATTGAATTCAATGTTCATGGAACTTTCATATAGAGTGTCGGCCAAGTTATGCCACCCCCACCTTGAAATTTTGAATACAAACATGTTTGTCTTTTCCAATTCTTCAATCGAAAACAACCCTTTCATATTGTGAATTATAATTATTTTTGATATTATTGAAACCTCATACTAGTTCCGTTCTCATTAGGTAGTTCAATGTATTTCACTTCTTTCGATTTCAGTTCCATATCCAACGACTGATAAAGAGATGGACATCAATTAAGGAACATTCAGTTTCTTCGACGAATATTATAATTCACAAGGGTTATAAATATCCCAATAGAATCTCCGAAATTGCTTCCACATTTCCCTCGCAAGCAATTAGAGTCATTACCCGAAGGCTGTGTTCAGGAAACTCAATTTCCGTCTTGAAACAAATGAACAAACGATCGGAAATTCTTGAGAGCTTTTCAGAATGCGAATCACTAAGAAGGTTACAGTAATATTGTTCGTTTTGAAATTGTTCAGATATCCTTTGAAGTAGCTTCAATAAATAATTCTCTATGGCAACGTTCATCGAGTATAAAATTATTAGTGGTAGCAATTGAAAATGTTACTGAGTTTGCGGAGTTTGCAAAGCGTATCTGGTTATTCTCAAATAGAACATTAAACATTTTCAAACAGCCTAAGATCTGGCAACATTGTGCAAAATAACATTGGAAAGTTGACTCTTGTGGTTGAAGTTTCCTTGAAGTTTCATCTATTGAAACTTGTGTAACAACGTATTGGGGTCAAAAAATTGACTCGAAGTAATGATCCAAATGTGATTATTGGACGAAGAAAAAAAAATCATAAAAATGAGATGAGAGTGATGAAAAATATGGAACATATCTGAAATGAGGAGATTTTTTTCAAAATTGGCTTCATCAAAATATTTTTATCCTTAACCAGCTTACCCCCTCCTTTGAATGAAATCATCCACCAAAATCAAAAAACCTCTTGGGGTAGATGAATGTGCATTTTTATATTTCCCTCTCTGTTCATTTTTCCAAATTATGTTCTTGAAATTCTAGATGTTTCATCAGTAAATGAATAATCCAAATTAATTCTTAAAAAGAATCAAACATCTTACTAAAAACCAGATTTAGAGTGACTTGAATATATCAGCGGATAGATAGAAGTGAAGGTTTGACCGAGATTTGTAAAGAAAGTCCAGCATATAACCACTCTGGCTCCGTGACTGGATATATATATATATATATATATATATATATATATATATATATATATATATATATATATATATATATATATATATATATATATATATATATAATAATCTTCTTAATATATATAAATCTCGTGTCACAATGTTTGACCTCAATGGACTCCTAAACCACTTAACCGATTATAATGAAATTCGCACACCATGTGCAGTTCGATCCAACTTGAGAGATAGGATAGTTTAAATCTCAAATTATAGTCGCAATTTTTATTTATTGCTAATTATTTGTCTGTTATTATTTGACAGTCACAATTATCTGTTAACTCCAAATGATTCTAACAGATGTCGATACCTTTCGACTGGGTTGAGTAAGTATTCAATAGATGGCGCTGCTGAGCCCATCAGTTGGCAGAACAAATTGAATCAAGAAATCCAGCTCAAAGAATCAGGACAGCAGAAGGTCATGCACAACCACAAATGGTTTAGATTTGGAAAATCCATGTTTTTCTCATGGGCAACTATATGTTGCGTGTTCACGTGTTGGGAAACCGTCGAATCTATTTGTGTTAGCTAAAGACAGGTTAACCAAAAACATTGTGCACCGATTGGTGTTAAATTAAATTGAAATTGATAGTATTTATAATCCAAAAAAATAGATATTAATGTTTAAAAGTTTGAAGCTGTCTGCCTTGCCTACCTCATTCATGAGTTTAAGCGTCACATGTTATTTACTGTATTATACTGTAATATACTTATATTTGTTATAAAATTAAATGGAAATAATAAATCTAATAAATTTTCATTTTGTACCTATTGATTTCTGCTTAATATCAAGTGTAAGAACATTTTAATTATTTGTGTTCAACGTACTTCCCCTTCAAATCTCAATCCAGTGAATTTGTATACCAACATCAACATTTTCGTCTTTGTTGTACTAAAGGGTTATAGTAGTAGAAAGTCAAATAAGGAGATCACCATATTTTTTTACAAATACCATCTGTGTGAAAAAGCATAGTGGACTCCGTGACTGATGTTCTCTTATTGTTCCTCTTAGATTGTTTACTATAATGTAGTATAACAAAAACTTTAGCCACAGCAACGCGTGGCCGGGTCAGCTAGTATATTATATATTATATTACATGTTGTCGGAGGTTTCGGGTTGAACCGCGTCCAGTCCACTGAAAGTGGCTCAAAAATCGGACCCGAAACGTCGACCACCGAAAAATCTCGATTTTTCACTGAGTGGTTTATTTTCTTTTCGATAAACTTCCACTCTCAATGAAGATGTCGTGTTGACTTTTTTTCATACTTAGACATTCTTTCCTCTCGTAAGTAAATCCTTTTTGTCAGTCGAGAATACTGATATTCAAAAGCCTCGTTGTTCTAGATAAAATGTTGATATTTGGGAATGCATCGCCCATTTGTGAATAATTTGAAACATATTCGTAGAGAGTGTTTACTAATGGTTTTTATCTTGTCTTTGAAGAGTTTTATCGGATCTTGTGTATCTTGTATTGCCTATTATCTTCAGGTAACAGTATGAAGTAGAATCGGAACCATTTCCACTCGGGCAAATACCGAATTACAAATATCAAGGTACTCCCAGGCTTCGAACCAATTTCGTGCGGCTAAGAACGCGAGTTCTCTACATCACGACCACAGAATATCAAAAAAATCAAAGCATTCCACTGGAGAAAAATTCTTTGATAATTCGAAATTTCATTCAAGCAAGCAAGACTTGTGAAAATTGCTTAGAGCAAAAAAACTTGATGACGAAACTTCAAATGGACAATCTGGAATAATGTAATTTGTTTCGACCTATGCAATATATTGAAGAAAGGAAAAACCAATAACAATTTTCCAAAATTCGTGTTTTTCTTGATATTATCCAGAAAGATTTCGAGACTTTTGGGACAACATTCTGTAGATTTCGAGATCTGTTATACGAAGACTACCATTATTCATGAGAATGTTAGAGAAATAATGAAGGAAAAAATATAAATATGTTTGATGATCCAGTTCGATCAAAAATATGCCGACCAAAAAAAACTCGGGTTAATTCGACATGACCTTTCCAAAAAGGGATCTCGATAAATTATAGTGCGCGCACTTGGAACGATTCTCCTGAAATAGTGCGGTCGTAAATTTTTTAACGTTTGATACTGCATGAATATATTATCGAGGCCATCAGGGTTGCCACGAATGTTTGATACGTTCACATCTTTATGGGGTTGGCTGTGAAATTGAGGTATGTCTAGACAGAATAATTGTGAGAGCTTTTATTTTTACCATCTACGACCCGAATCATGTAAAAATTTTTGACAAACCTTCAACATTGAGAACTATTTCTGAGAATAATCGTAGATATTATAATTGGGTATTATCCAAATCACAAAATCACAAAATCGTGTGAGTAAAAAAAAGGTTAATTTACGTAATTGGGATTTGTGAGGATTAGTTTGAAGTCTTGATCAAAATAACGCTTCGATTTCATTTTGAAACTTCAAAATCCAACAACAGTTATAGCCATTTTTCCACATTATTTCCATCCACAATTCGCATCTAACAGTCACAATATACTATTCTGAGACATATTATACAACGAATTCGAATTCAAAACAGTGACTTAACAGTTGAGTAGTCACAACCCAAACAAAGACATCGCTGGTACAGTTAAATCCTGGATTCTCCACAAAGGATTGACATTCCTTGGGACCTTCATATAGAGACAAACTTCTTCCTGAAGCGAAAACAATATCATTATTTTTTATAAATCATTGAATTGTTGATATATCTGAAAACAATGTTTGAAGAAATAATCATTTCGCTTTTGAATGAGGTGGACTATTCAAATTTTCTCAACAAATGAGGATAAGGAAAATTAATAATCGTTTTCATCATTCGGAAATAAAATATTATCCGAATTTACATATAACAGTTACAGTACGATGGTAGAAAGATAATCAGAAATAATTCTGATAATATTGATATGAGAATTTTCACAAGTTCACAAATACAGGAATGGTTTTGATGACATTTCACCAATTGGTGAATGTTTATTTCTCTAAATGTTAAAATTTGAATGTTCAGACGAATATCTGATCGACTCCACAGAAACATCAAATAAATGTTTTTATATGAATTCAATGGCTCGAATTAATTATTGGTTTATTTCAAATTTGCTGTGGTTTCGACCATATATCTCATATTCATTTTGAAAATTTTATTTTGTAACATCATCAAAAAAGAAACTGCTGGTGAATGAAATATCATATTCACCCTGAAGTTCATGATGTCTATATAATTCTCAGAAGAAAGGGTCAATGAATATATTTTTAATTTTGTTTCAGTGATGAAGACGAATAGGGATCTCTTTATCTTTTCAAGCACCGAACAGAGATGGGAAAATCAAATTCAAGACATGAAGTGAACTATTGAGATGAATTATTCCAGAAAGAGAAATGAATCGAATATTTCCTCTACTTTATATTTCGTTTGCATGAATTTTAAATTCATACAATAGTGATCCAGTGAATTGTCATCTGCAAATAACTCACAGCGTCTTCTGTAAACACTGCTCACAAGAGATAGGACATTAATTGTACATTTATAGATCTAGGAAAATAGTGTAGTGTTTCTCTTCACTGACATTAGGCAAATTATAGCTATTGGGGTTTACGTCTTCTGGATGAAAGTTTCAATTGATTTCAAAGTGGTGGAATATAGTGGAGTCTTGATCAAAGTGGGGCTGCGGTGTTATTTTGAAATTTCGAAGTATCTTTAAAATTATAATTAATATGTCTACCAAGCACAATTCCTGATTAACATTTATCATAATGAGTGAAAAAACACTAATAAGTATAATAATCGCAATTTGTCACTGCAACTCCAGAAGAGAGCAAGTTTTTCGAGTAGCATGAATCTTTTTGATGCGATAAGTGGCAATGAATTTGTGATCTCTGTGGTGACTTCGTTACCACAAAGTACAGACATGTGTGAATTGTAAATAACGGTAAATAATGGTTGTTTTGAATAATGCAATTATTTGATCACAATTTCAATTATTAGAAATGAATTGAATAATTCATGAGTTGTGATAATGTAGGTGTTTATCTTGGTAACATTCGGTGCTATTTTCATTATTTTCAATCAAAGCTAATGAGATAGATGACATTTTTCGCGCGAAAAGTTGCCGCGAGATACGAAACTTCTGGACCGTAATTTTTTTCTAATATTGACATAGGAATTTGTGTTCTGAGATTCCTCGAAGTTTGTCGATAATGTAAGTGATCAAAATAGAAGGACTAGTACCTAATATCCACAGGGAAAATACGCATGCAATAATTTTCCACTTCTCAAATAGTTGGTATAGTTTCGAATGGGGGTTTTGCACTAGTTACACTGCTTTCGAATAGTAGGGAATGAATTCAGTATGTCTGAAATTGATAGTTTTTCGAAAAAATCATCTGATTCGTAGATTTTGTTTTGAAAATTGACACTTTTGACATACCTCCCATATATGCGATGTCATCGTTGTTCAAGATATGACGTCATCGCCAGGTTGTTTAAATGGCATCCTTCAATTTAAAGCAAGCCACATAAAAATAAAATCAGTATTGAATTAGGACATTCCAACAAAATGTTAACGTTTTGAAGAAGGGTGAATTTGTTGGAACAATATTAGGTTTCTGCTCAGAAATGTAGAATACTAGTAAATTGGGACCTGTGTAGTGTTTCAATAAGAAGGAAAACGTTTGTGTGTTTTTAATGACAGAAATTCGATGTGGAAAATGGTGAAGTTCCAAAGTAAAATGGACCTGTATCTTCGAAAATAAACGTTACCACCAAAAATATCATTCGGATTTTTTGTGAAGGAATCCGAATCACGTGATTTTCACAATTTTTTTTAATGCTCAATGTAACCGAATATTCACCTGAAGTAGTTGAATTGATTCGATGAAACTCAACCGGATCGGCGCCCCATTACCCAAAGCACAGTAAGCAAAATTGAATCAAAATGCCATTACTATTTGGACATGTTCGTGATAATCGTGAATCTGGAAGAGTTTCAAAATCAGAATAAGATCAACTTGATGTTTTGTTGTCAATACAGGAGAATTGTCGCTGGACACTCAACCAGTTGGATTCTGATTTCAATTTGGCATCGCGCATCGTCCTCAGTTCAGAAAATTTCGAAAAAAGGAAAGTATCATTCACTTTAAGATATGCTTCATTCATGAGGTGAATGAGATGCAGACGATTTCGATAGGTGAAATCAATTCTATGAAAAATTGAAAGAGCTATGCACAAATGATAATGATGTCTTCGAAAAAGATAGTTTTCTGACGAGACTATGTTTGTTTTGAACTGCTGTGTAAGTGGCAAAACTGCCGTTATTGGGCTACCGAAAATTCACAATCAAAAGTCTTCAGAAAGTTGATGTGTTATGCAGAATGGTCGATAAAAGAATTTTGGTTACCTATTTTTTTTAAAGGAATCTTACTCGTGCAAGATATTTGGAGTTTCTTCGAAATGACCTTATTCCTGAACTGATGAATTTATATCCGGATAAAGAGGAATTTGATTTTCCGAGGAAAGATATGTTCCCCCAATAAGATGATGCACCTTCCCATTATGCTACACCTGTCCGTGCTTATTCATATAAGGTGTTTCCCGCAAGTTGGATTCAGAGAAAAGGGACAGTTGAGTGGCCAGCCAAATTGCCAGATTTTTCACCCCCAGATCCGAAAAGCAAATTATACAGTATACGTTATTAGACCTGAAAACTCAGAAGATTTATAAGCAAGAATTTGTCGAAATACGATACATCGTATACCATCTTGGATTCTGCCAGGCTGCACTATTCGAGGATTGAATCTAGTTGATTTTTCACGAGTATTCATAATTAAATTTGTTCTATTCAAACCTGAAATCGTTTCTCCTTGTCTAACCTCCGGGCTCATGATATTGTGATCATACTAGAGTACGAAATATGTGTACGTAGAAAAACGCGATTTTTCAAATGGCGTGGTCGAAATTGGGGAATATCGCTCAAAAAATGGTTGATGACGTCATATCTCGAACAACTATGACGTCACAAATATGGTTGGAATGTCAAAATGTGTCTTTCTTTGAGAACGAAATCGACGTGTCAAAGGATTGGTTTGAGAAACTGTCAACTCCAGACTCACTAAATTTATTTTATTCTTCTCGAAAGCACTGTATATGAAATTTTACTCGTTTAATGAGTCTAGAAATCGATTGTGAAGACTCCACAATCAAACATCGCTAATCGATCGCACTTTTTGGTAGTAGTCAATGTGATTTATGGTATTTTATACGAAACCTATGACGTTTGGACTTCTATTTACGTCCTTCGTCGATAATTATGCCTTGTTATTAGCTCCCTATACGCCATACCTCAATTTCTGCCCCAATCGAGAATAGAATCACCTTATATTCTCACGGATGTAGGTTGCCCGTGAATTAGATATCTTGTAGCGATTTGCTGTTGGCGTCGAAATATTTCGAATAATGTATGAACACCTTTCCAGTTGAATGAATATATGATGTAATATGTATGTAAGACAATATTTTCGATTACTGATAGAATTGGCGGAAACTTGATGAAAAACCTTGATAACGTAATTTGAAAAAAATATATTATGTTTGTGTAATTGATATTCAAAAGAACACGCAATGTAGGAACTGAAAATTACAAATCTCTCTGGAATTCCTACGTCTAATAAACACGAAAATATCATTGTAGAAACACCAATGAATCATTTATAATCATTTACCAATTAGGCTAATTTGGCGAAAGCTAATTTTCCTGTTGCTAACCTGGACACAAACAATTAGTTGAAATTAATTTGTATTCTGAACACACCAATTGAGTTTCAACAATACCCATATTCAACTGAAATCAGAAAATACCCTACTTTCGAATTCAACAAGACTCCATAATAACGTTGATTGAAATTAATTGGACGGATCTGTTGAGAATAGAATTGATATTGCGGATTCAACTCACCGAAATATACCCTTTGGATGAAGGAATAACATGATATTCGACAAGCACAAATCCAGGGTGGTCATTGGATTCATGAGCTCCTAACGGGGCTTGATATTCAACAGTAAAATACAATCTCGTTTTTATCTAAAATCATCTGGATAAATACTTAAGCAGTCCCAACTTATGATAATAATCTCAATCTGCATTCACCACATTCTTTTACTCCCGACTGTATTGCTTGTTATTCAATCACTATACCGTCTTCACCAAACACTATACTTATCGGATCGAGTTGTTACGATGAGAAAATCAACAAGTTTTCCCTCTACCATCAGGAGATGAAAGTTTATTTGGCAAATAGTGAATACACTTGGAACTTTTTGTGAAAAAGAAAATACTTTTTATAGAGATCAATTACCTCAACACCAAACTGTTATCACTCGTTCTTTATGAAATATTTTCACTGAATATCCTACTAGCGATAAAGATAACTTGCAGAGTATTCAGTTCTTGATTTTTCTCCACTTCATACTTAAAGGAATCAGTATATTCTTTGTCGAACATGGGAATTAACCAATATCGATTGTGCAACGATTTGTATCCATACTTCGCTATATTGGGATGCTACTAAGAGAAGGGGATGTGAACCAGAGCATCTAGAGCAAGAACTGAGACATCTTCAAGTGACCTTGAGCTCAAATGGATACAGTATATCTGAGATACACAGGGCCATGAAACTGAAGAGTTCCACGGTTCAAAAGGACTCTCAGATAGTTGCAAATGCATATCTGTCATATATCTCGAGGTTCACTGACAGAATTTGGAAACTCTTGGGAAAATATAACATAAAAACGATTTTCAAAGCGAGCAAGAAGATCCAACAAAGCCTCAGGTCGGCTAAAGACAAAAGAGACCCACTGTCATATAGGTATACATCGGTATCACAAAAAGATCCATGGGAACAAGGCTCAAAGAGCATGAAAGGAACTGCAGACTAGGGCAAACTGACAAATCGGCGGTGGCGGAACACGCACTGAGTGAGGGTAACCACAGGATACTGTTTGTAAATGCTAAACTGATTGCCCCCAACTAGAGTTAGCATAGCCGACTGGTACGGGAGGCGACAGAGATCCACAAAAACTCGAAAAAATTTCAACAGAAAAAAAGAAGCGTGGAGTCTCAGCAGAATTTGGAATCCGTTTCTGATAACATCAAGAATAACTTATAAAATCACGGCAGGTAGTGCAGCAATTGATACTGATGATTATTCTCCAAATCCGACAGAAGTTATCAACACTCCAGACTACCTGCATCAATATAAATACGCCTTAGGAAATCGAAATGTTTTGTCATCGGAATAATAGTCAAGATGAGTGAGTCTCTGAAGAAGCTAACCATTAGCCCTAGCGAAACGTCAGGAAGAAATTCCAAAGAACGACGGCCTTCAAACCCGAAGAAAGGTAATAATACAGAAGAGGAGATGTGTTCGTAATCTGATTTTCATTATTCGAGTGCATTTAGATGAACTGGGTAACCTGTTAACCCCACCTGGTGGTTATAGGAATAAATCAGAAAGTTCACTTCCCGTTGCTTGTTCGAGTAATACGTAGGTACGTACCCGAGTCTGCTTTCCAATCCTGCATTTTAGCTCTTTTGTTTCGGTTGAATGAGCTTGAATAGTATATCCTCGACCAGTTTCCCATCTTGCTTTCCATCGCTCACCACTTTCATCACTGTTGATGATTTGGAATTATAAGCCCTGTGATGACAATGTCAAACGTTATATTCCATACCTTGTTAGTATGTCTTTGATGCGAGTGTTAACCACTTGTATTTTTTGCATTTCTCAAATGAAACTCAATTGCAAATTCTGGAAATACATATATAACCATTTGATATTCATCTTCGTGAATATATTTATGAATAGCAATGCATTGTGAAAACATGTCACTTCATAATACCTTTGTTTTTATAATATGATAGCATTGTTTCAGTGCTCATTTGATGATCGATTCAGTTCCTCCAAATCTGAACAAATTCAACACTTCGAATGAACATTTCATCAATGTTCTTATCCTGCATGAAATCAGACATCAGAACAATGAGTATTCACCCTCCCTCTAAAACTTTCGAAATGATTCTCAGAGGACAGGTTACTTCCTTTGTCAACAATGAAAAATTATTAGCTACCATCGGGTTATTGTCCACATTACCACGCCTTCATTACATTACTCTCATTACTGACGATATTCTCACAGCCTGTGATAATGGAGATCATCTCACTTGCCTGATTTGGCTGGAATTCGGTAAAGCTTTGGCCACCCTCGATCGGTCCTTCTCATGAAAAAAGGTGAGATATTCCGTTTTTTGTGTTAGGCAGTGGTTCTTTCAACCATTACGCTAACGATACTCAATTGTACAGTTCGTTCCGTCCTAATAACTTGAAAGCTTCTGAAGAAAATATCAACAGAAACCTTCACTTATGTTTTGACGTGTCCTGTGACCATGTCTCGAATATCAACTCCGGAAATTCAATGCCTCTTCGGCCTTAGAAACAAAAAAAATTATATGCGTAATTCGCTTCCATACGAATTAACGACAACAACGTCCCCCTCCTGAACGACAATGAAAAGTTTGGTTTGTGGTTGGACACCAACATCCGGTTTAGAAATTATACATATTAGTCAACTTTGCAAGGCGTATATCAATGTATTACGACAGTTATATCCGAGTAGACACTTATTATCCGGAAAAACTAAGTTGAATCTCTGTGATTGCATCTACAGACTTGGTCTACAACAAACCAGTGTAACAAGACTCCAAACAATAAAAAATTGCATCAGATTCTCTTACGAGATTCGTAGAAACTATCATTTTATCGTAATGCTCCAGCGACTCTGGTTGGCTGAAACATCAAATCTATGGAAGAAATCACCACCACCTATGAAATCTGTCCTCTGAGTCTTTCCTTTATCTAAGTGAGAAACTTGTTGAGGAATACTCCTCAACTTATTATTTCAATGTAATTCTGTCGTTGTTTGCTCCAAGATTTTATTTTTAATTTTCTATTCTATGAATTCATATTCGTGGTCTCGGTAGTGTAGTGGTTAGCATATCTGCATATCAATCGGAAGACCAGGGGTCTGTTTCAAGAACGTACAAGTCTTGTAGCTACAAGAGAAACACATAGGAAGACGATGGTATACTGATGGTGATACTGTCTATTTATAAGCATATTTATGTATTATACCGTACAGTGTACATAGTGACTAATTGTTTTCGCTATCTGCATGCTTCCCATATCTGGCTCATCGAAATGAAGTACTAGTCATGAAAAAAATATATCTGAACCATTATTCATCAAGAATATCAATGAACTTTCCTCTGAAAATCAGCAAACCACAAACACAATATTGCTTTCGGATCACATATTGAATTCCCACATTTCTGTTGAAGTTTTTTGTCGATCGATCATCAGTCCGATGTAATTCACCCCTTCCTGTTTCTATTTCATCGTGTTCGACAACATTTTGTTTTTGTTCGATCCCCTAACACGACATGCACGATGGCATATTAATAATTCATAAACCGTTTGTGTATTTTAGAACATGTCATCATTGGAATCACAGTACATTTCCCTCTGTCACAAGTCTTATCCGTTGAATAATTGTAGTTGAGGGATGATGTTTAATGAAATTGAAGTTCGATCATTATCCCCAATGTTTCGAATGTGATCATTCAATTATATTAGACTGATTAGAGTATGTATCATGAAGAGATTTTCGTAATATTCCATTTCCCATAGAAACTTTATAAAAATATACAGCGCTTCTAGAACAGTCTTGAAGAAAGGATTGAAATCGAAATACAGGAGTAAGAGTTGTTCATTAAAATTCAACAAATACATATTCACATTGTTCACAATTTTGAAAAACAAAAATAATTCATCAACCTCACAGTGACCCGACTCGAAAAGCATTTCCTTGAAAATTTTTTGCTAAAAAAATTATCCTATCAAATTTGTCTATTTCTAGTCATGTGTGTCGAAATAACCAATGAAACCATCATTACACTGATAACGACCCATGGATAGTTGTTTTCACGGGTAGTTATCACTTATGTCATGACATTGCTAAGCAACCAACACAATAAAGTTGTTTGACATTTCAGTAATTCAATTTATTTCGAAAATGTCACTTCCTCGCTTTGGTGTTCAAAATGATGCGGCAATTGAAAAAATCATTGAAGAAAATACACCAAAAAATACTGTCAATAGTAAAAAATACACTTGGAAAATATTTATGGAGTTTTGTGACCCCAGAAAATATTAATTGGATGGAAATCGTACTCTCGAAGAGCTTGCATTAATACTCAAGGATTGGGCGATTAATATGAGAAAAAAGGATAGCACAGAGTTTAAGGAGGCTACTGTTGAAACCGTATGGAATATAACAAGCAAATTATTACAAGAAAAGTATTACGAGGAGTATAATATCATGCTAGACCCCTTTAAAAGTGTTGCATTCAAACAAGCGCGGAATGCACGCGACGCAGCACGAAGAAATTTACAAACAGATCCCACTAAACGCAAAACAAGCTCAGTACCATTAATTTCAAATGAAATGAGTAAAATTATAAACTTTTGGGATGAAAATACCCCTATAGGACTCATACGCAAATTTTATCACATAGCAGCGGTGGAATTGGCTTGGAGAGGTGGTGAAGGTGCTGCTTGCTTAGTTGATTATTTTCATATCGAAAAGGACAACAATGGATCTCCAACTAATAGGATAGAATATAATCCAATTTTCAGTAAAACCTGCCAAGGGGGTTCAAAGAACTGCGCCTCTAGCAAATGGTTAGTTCAAAATAGTGATAACAATGCTTGTCCTGTCAGATTATTCATTAAATTATTATCAAAACGAGGCACAAATATCAAGACAAATAGACTATTTTTAAGGCCAAATCGTCACTGGAAGACAGGAAGCGATAACTGGTATGACAATATGCCTCTGGGTAGAAATATAATCAACGGATGGATGAAATCTTCTGCTGAAGCAATTGGCTTGGATACGAAACAGGAAAATAACCAATCACTCTAATAGAGCAACTGCAGTCAGTCAACTAGCTAAGAGTGGAGTTCAAGAACAGCAATTGTTGAAAATTACTGGGCACAATAATGGAAATTCCATAAAACCTTATTTGAATATTGATCAGGAACATCATAACCAAATAATCAAGAGTATGCGTGGAAACACCTATGCAGTAACCAAGGCAAATACAGCAAGATCAACGGAATATCATTATACGAATTGTTCTTTTAATAACTGTGTGTTCAATGAATAATTTTGTTCGAATTGCAAAAAATTTTCTCACCGAATATTCCTCGAACATTGATAAATAACTCATAATTTTATTACAACTTCCTCAAGCACGTTATTTTAGGTAACATCCCTCCGCCTTCGGCGTCGAGATGTTACCAAATAACGTGCTTTCGAAAACTGTGATAAAATTATTTCGTTAGTTATCAATGTCCTTGGGATATTATTGCTGATAATTTTTCAGAATGAACTTCACAAAGATGAAACTGTTATGCACTACAACGATGCATTCAGGTATTGAATATGAATTGATTATTTTTTTGAACTCACTCAGTTTTCATGGTCATATTGAAACTTATACGTGAAGGTAGGCAGTAGTTACAGCCTTTCAACCAAATATAAGAAGTTACCAAGGGATATTCATTTGCTGATATCCGTAGTGATATTTTATTACCAAAATTTGCTATTTCATTGAACACTCTCAGAAAAAAAAATCGAGTTATAAAAATTGAAATTCTATTGAATCAGTTACTCTGAAGAAGGCGAAAATAATCTGATAACAATTCACTCTACTTTTGAGAATGAAGTCATTCAAATTCCATCAAATCAGAACTTCCTATCCTTACAACTACTTACCTTCTTTCAACTCAAATACGAGAAATGATTCAGAGAAATTTGCATACACTCACAGGGGTAGGCAAAAGTGAAACATGAAGTTAGTAGTGTCATTTGAGAAGTCAAAGATGATAACCAAACCTAAGCAAGAATTGAACTCCTGGTGTTGATCTTAAGCTCTGATGATTTTCGCAATGGCAATCTTGATTGTCCCAGTTGAGATTATTTTTGTACTTGAATATTAGTTTACAAGGGGACTCGAGAAATATTCGACAGCCAAGTTAACAAAATCTCTTTATATTCAGAACTCTCGATAACACGCAGTCAAAAGTTTGAATGAAGACCGAAGTGAGTACTTCCAAATGGTAACAATGAAAAAGTGACTGTAAATAATTGTGTTCAGATGAACAACAGGTACCCAAACATATGTCGATCCTTCCAAAATAAACACTATTCGTCAACGACAACATCATTTGTAACAGTTGATTTCCATGATTTCCTTCTGGTGGAAATTCTACCTTGTATACGACTGAAAGAAAGGTTCCCGACAGAGTACTCTTTGAAATAATGTCCCAATAATCCGATCATCTACGGTCTGTAAATTTGTCAAGATCAAGACGAAATCGGCGTAGCTGCGGCAATAATAACGGCCATGTATGGTCGAGATAACCGAGTTGCGAGATTAATGCCCGTACCGGACTAGAATTAATCCTGTTTCTATCCTATGACACACCGTCGCACAATGAAAATACATAGCGCAGAATATGCCACAGTTGCTCAAATGGAACGCTGCTGGATTTAGTGCATCACATGATACAAATTCCACCATAATCTTGCGGTTGTGTTTGATTGTCTAGAAAAATCGCCGAAAGTTGTGAGATTCATTCTTGTTTGAGGAGAATAGAAAAGGATCATATTTTCAACATGAACTCTAGGTGAATTTGTCACCTCCAAAACCACAAAAATTCCTTCCATTTCATCATATATTCTCTAGCACTATCATTATTTCATTTCAATATTTTTTCTTTCGATCCATTCAAGTGATTTTCCTGAATGATGGATTTGATGTCAACTTCCAGTAAACTGTATTAATGAGCAACGGAAGTTAGGATCACTATCATTCAAATAATGAAGTTTTTAATCGTAGTTTACTACAGATCGAGACCAAACTTTTTTCATTTCTCCTGAGATAAACCAAAACTTCTGTGTATCCTGCTATTCACAATGATTCGAGATATATGAAATATAATGAATAACACAACCATCGCAAACAGTTGAGAAGATGAACATTCCACTCCCATCCATTTTTTTTTAATTTTTCTATATCATATGGCTACGTAAAGGTTGAAAATAATTTGCATTCGTGTTGGTAAAAATATTAGGCGTGTGAATTGGCATCCGTATTCAATGTCGTTATCTAAGTCATAATCGGTGAAACTAGAAACTTTGTTGTGAAAACTTTCAACATAGTTAGTTCAATTATGGATAATGTGATTGGAACCCCGAATATTCTGCTCAGAATAGAACTTGAATTCATATTTGCTGGGGAAGCAGCTCAAACAGTTTTATTAAACGCATTATCAAGGTCTCAAATCCTGCTTATAACGACCGAATTAGTGATTCAGTAATCAATTATAAATTCAATGATTCGTTTTAAGACGATCTTATAATATATGTTCGTAATACTGCCGTCCTGAGCCCAGAGGGCGTATCTCAATGTTTTACGAATTTTACTTGCTTAGACTCCTTTATCACCTACCCATTAATTTTAATAAGAAATTTGGCCGGATCTTAGCGTGCTAAAACATCAGTAAAAATAAAAGTACATCCAAAATCACCGGAAATCCTAAACTATTCAGACGTAACTCAGTCGTGGTAATGTTAGCCGTTAGTCTTTCTGTTTGCAAGTTTGCAGTAAAGTTTTGTTCTTGTAGACGAAATAATTGAGTGGCTCTTAGTGATGTCCGTTTGGTGAAATTGAGAAATAAATTCAATCCAATCATAACTGTTCATTTCTCATTTGTCGGCGTATATCATTGTAGTTGCATCAAAATCCTTAGCGGAATAGGCGTATCTACGTTTGTCAAATTATTATCAAAATATTTATTAAATCCAATAAACTTTACTCTATGAAGACTTCAACGCCACAATTTTTTTTTCCGAGAGAGAAAATGTGTTCTGATTTAATTATTACAAAATGCTGAATATCTCAAAACTAGTCAATATTGACTTACGCCCTTCGGGCTAAGGACGGCAGAATGAGGGTACCCATATATTCCAGGGTGTATATAAGTACATATAACATAAGTGATGAAAAAACACGTAACTATCTTGTGAACATGAATTTCCAGAAATTAACGCATTTTTTTTCTTTCTATCCTAAATACCAACGGATACATATATTCAAATAGTTTCAGTTCAGAAGTAAAAATAGTAATTTGAACATCGCGTCGTCCATGTGACGTGACGATTTTACCCTCAATGATCACCACTGTTAGCTCTTTTGCTGATATCATATCATTTTCAATAATTTTTTGATCTCAGATGGTAATCCTGAGGAGTAAAATTGTCACGTCAGTACGTTTCAAATTTCACTTCCAAACTAAAACTGTTCGGAAATATATGTCGATATATTATATTATTTATAATATTATACACATTTTTGTTCATTATATTGTATATTCATCCAGTTCATACTGAAAGGACCCTAAAAATTAATATGAATACCATTCAAAAACATATCTTTATGACTCGGTATACCTACCTCATGTTGCTTTGTTCGGATACCCACCGGGTGAAATATCGTTCAGTTTATTCGGTATTTCCTAAGCTTGAAATCGGCGGAATTACAAATAAATTACGGTAAAGTCAGTTGAGGTGGAACTGTGCTGCTCGACTGTTGTATATAATGCCTAATGCTCATCCTAATTAAAAGGAAAGTGATTAATTTCGTACGCTGCGAGGTTTACGAGAGATTTATACTTTATTTGTTTCTGTTTCGAGATCACGCGAGGTTGTTTCGAATACAGATATAATGATATAGTACATTAACACTGAGTGGAATTGATTTTTTAACAAGCCTGGAATGAATACAGTGTCAAGTTTTTTGATATGCTTTCGAGCTTTGTTTTTATCAAGCGATATATCGCGAGTACACTAAGCAAATGTTCGCCTTACAATGCCTAACACATTTGACTTTTGCGTTGCGTAAATCAAAGATTTTGTGAATTTTGTATTTATGGATTGCGGTTTCTGTCGAAATCGCTGTCACCGGTTTAACCAACATTTTCATTAGATTTTGGAAGGCACTTGCTGTCAAACTTGTCATTAATTCTCTTTTCCAAACAACCACCGAATTTGATCGATTTCGTGGTAACTTTTATAAATCGTCAGATATAGAAAAATCGACAGAGAAAAGAATGGAACATATGTCAGAGGTATAAAATTTCATTGCTCAATTTATTGATGTTGAAATTCGTCTTTATAGAAGGGAAAAATCTACTCTGATATCTCTATGGCCCCGCACATTCAAGAAAGGAAAATTGCAAAGAATAATATTTTGCACCAACACCCCTGATTGGTATTGGTTTGGACTTACACTGTCTATATTATTAACTCTATTGAAACTTGTTTCAAAAAAAACAGTAATAAAATGCAATCATTTGAGGCAATCAAATCCAAACAAAAAGGTTGAGATGGATTTTTTGGTCGGAGAATAAAAATTGATGGTTTGGTTGATAAAAATTTAATATTATGACAAAATAATATAGTAATCTGATATGAAATAATGCTCGCAGAAGTTTTGACTCATGAGGGATGACTTTCGTAGGAAAACGTGTGATAGTTAACGGAAAAACTCATTTCGCACCCAAGTTTTCAACACAGGTCAATTACACTTATACCAAATTGGCATCACTTGCATTTGTCGCGCACTTTGCTTACCAAGTTACAATCTTCGGGAGGAGAAATTGATACTGAACCTTGAACCTTGGGTTAGTTATGAATATACAAGGAATCGTGGCACAATTTGCGAAATTATTCATAGGACGGAATTTTGCTGGAGTTTCTCGATTTTCACAGGTTTTATCATTGTGAAATAAATACCATCAACGCTAATTTTGAGGGTTCAGTATTAATTTCGTTCACTGAAGATATGAACTTGGCTAGCGAAACGCGCGTTGAGTGCGAGTGATATCAATCTGTTATTGGGTTAATTGATCTCAGTTTATACTTGTGCTTCTCGAATAAAATCTCTATCAATCGAATCATGGAGAAACATTTCGACAAATCATCACATCAGAAGTAAGTCAGTCAAAGGAAAAACGACATTTTCAATTCATTCTACAATGTTTCACAAGAATCACATAGATTACAAATTCTAACCCAAAGCTGCCAAGATAGAGTGACTTCAGCTATAACTACTACATGAAGTAACTGGGATTCTGACAAAGTTACTTTAACAAAGAGGGATACGAACTATTCCGCCATTAACTGTGAGTATTTCGTAGGGAAATCGTAGTTCTGAATCATCGGGCACAATTATCAAATCAATCTTTTTTGGGGATGAAAAATAGGAAATGGGAGGTATGGTGTAAAAATCATGAACAATGAATAAAGGAATTTCATTGATACTTGTGCTCCTTCTCCATTACATATACATCACTGAGGTAAGTATGTTTCATATATCATGGATTTTGTAGGAAAGTTACAAAAATAATTGGTTTTAACACCAATGATGGAAATATTCTTAAGTACTGAAGTTTTTATAACTGTTGTCTACGAGACTCCATAAGCGAGAAAAATTGTTCTCAAGAAATAATATAGTCGTAAACGATAACGAAAACAAAACCATAATTTTTCCAATTCGGCTTTGTCCTCCACAGACTCCAGCGAAAAGCATTCGAAAGAATAAAGAAGAATGATACAATAACTTCGACAATGAGTTCGTATACACACAGGAAGTTGGATAAATGGCTGGCGGCGAATGTTCTCAAAGATTGATGTGCCCAATTCCGGAAACAATTGGAATAAATTCGATCATGTGCATATAAGACCTCGAAGACTACGCTATATTCCATGTTATTGTAGGTGATGTATCTCAATCAATTCACATCGAATGCAATCTTCAATTCTCCTCAGATACTGGAATCCAATAATGAGATTTGTTTGATAGTTACAATCAATATGATTCAAATGTCATTTTTCACACTATATTTTATGAACCTGTAGAAATTGCAACTTTACCTGCAAGAATTGACTTGCTGACTTTATTTTTTAATTTATCTTCGACTGTCTTTTTCTTACGACCAACCCCCAGAAGTATCTGTCAGATTGGTGCTAGCTGAATAGTCATCACTAACTTCTTACGCCGCACAGAAACGGGTTTGTTATTTGCTGTATTTATTTTATGTACTTGATGAATTCTTAAGAGAAGCATTACTGGCATCTCTCGGAGTCGAATAAGCCAACTTTCCGTTACGAGATGAGTGCTCACCCACCTGTACTTTCTCCACAACCCTAAGGCCAGCAAGAAAAAGCTATTGAAAAGCAAATTGTTTATGAGACGACAATAATAAGAGTGTTCACCTTTTAAAGAATCTGCTTTTCAGTTTCCCCCATCCAAGACGATTACCCCCGCCCTCAAATTGGAGAGTTGACAGACGATCCAAGTACTTCTATTACAAAATACGTTCCACTTTCACATATAGATAATTTCACACAAGAAATCACTCACTTATCCAAGGACCTGAATTTAACATGTTAAAACCATTTCCTCATTTGTCTCGCATGAATTCTCCCTCAAAATCAAAGAGAAATCAAATTTATCAAATAGACTGCCTGTCTAGATCATTAAATGGTCGCAGCATCACACATAAAAGTGATTGTTACATTGAAAATAAGTCATGTTCCTTGGAAGAAGATGTCATATGAACAAACTAAAATGAATTCTGAAACCCCCTAGATTATACAAACCGAACAAAATTATTACAAAAAAAATTTTCTCAAAATATTCTACTTCAATCAAAATGGCAATAGTTTAAAAGAAAATCAGATAGATATTAATATTTTCCAATTGGAAAGGGACAGTTTTCATCATCTTCAACCACAAAATCAATTCAAATTTTCAAAATTGAAGATTCAACTTTGGAGTGTAAGATAGAAATGGTATTTATAAATTTACCCGTAATTTCAATGTTTTCATTCTTCAGAACATTGATTAATTCAGGAGTGAGTTCATGAATGAATGATAGAGATCTGAATATGGTGGTATGTGACGGGTTAGGAATTATGTTCGTGATACGTGATTGATTATCATTGGAAAATAGTAAATTATCAATGAGATATTTGGGATGAGAATTTTCTAGTGATGAAACCTAGACGCAAGGTCACTCAGTCTTGAAAATGGCTCCGAAATGGGAGCCGATACGTAGACAAGGAAACTGTTCCGCGGATCAACCGGAAGTTCCAGCCATCATATATATATATATATATATATATATATATATATATATATATATATATATATATAGATATATGTATAATTGAAAGACAAAATGTTGAAAAATGTCAGGGACCATTCCGGACAATTTTCAACAGTTTGGTATACTCTCCCAAGTCACTGAGTATTATAAACACATGATTCATTTTTCCTCGATTAGGAGTTGGAAACTTGAGCATACTGGTTTATTCCAGAAACTCTCAATCAGAAATATATAATTTTAACGAGAAGCATACATTTCTCTAGTTATTTCAAATTGATGAATCTCACTAAAAATTCCATGTCATAACAGCTACGTGCTATATAACGTTTCCAGTAAAACAGAAATGCTGTAATTTATTCCTGTCCTGGTTTGAATATTTATGACCGACGGATATCAATCAGATTCTTTCGATGGGTGAATAATTGGTTGTTTTATTGATTACTTTTTTCTCGGAAGTATTCCTGTATTTCACTAGACATCACATCCAACAAAAATGTATTTCAATGTATTTTATCCATTAGGTGGATTCCCTAATGAAATCTTTGAACCAATTTCTTGAAGTTAGCATAATATAGTATTCTGATGTCCCAAAGAAAGTAATTGCACTCTTTATCGAAGAATGATTTTAAGAATTTTTTTCATTTTGATAGATTCATTAATAGTTACCAAAACTTCGAATGAAAGTAGGGTGTTGCCCTTGTTTCTAGATAACCCAATTACAGTGGTGATTCAGTCGAGAACAAAATGTAAAATGGAATATGGAATTAACAATCAGCACACTGATTAGAAAACTCCCACATATAATGAAAACAGCAGATGTTACTGACAAGACATACTAGCTGAATATGAAAATTATAAATTTTCAAGTGATGATGTATTCATTTCTGATCTTGACTAAGTAAAATAAATGTAGTAAGGATTGTTATAATCATCCATTGTCGGATATTTCATGCATATTCGAAATTAGGCGGTTTCATAACCATTTTCCTGATAAAAAACAACCATGTTAATCGAGAGGAGAAGAAGGAGATGTTGAAAAGATAACGTTTTCCAACTCATGAAGAACGCTCAAACTACTGTTCGTCTCGATTGAACGGTATGCTAAATTGTATCTAACGTCTTCTGCATTTATTTTACCTTTGTGCATATTCTGTCAAATTGCTATTTTGTTATTCGAAAGTACTGTTTAAGTATAATCCGATGGACAGGTCAGATGCATCTATTTGAATCTGCAAACTCAAAGTTATAATATTTATGGAAAATAAAGAAATGTGAGTTCAATGTTGTTTCTACTTTTAACAACGAATATGGAAAACAACGTTAGTCTGTTACCACATAATTGTTGTCTTTTTCGTAGAGTATTACCTTGGTTGCGCCTTCTTCTAACATTTCTATAGGACATTGTTCTTTCTACTCTTTGTTTACATTCACTCTATCCATTGTTTTTATTTCATGCATACCAATGATTTTGAAAATTTCTTGTGAAATGTTAACTTATACAACCTACAATTCTTTCTCATTTCTGGATTCAAATGTTGAGCAGTAACATACAACTGAATAGCTTGGTTATTATAATTGAAACTTGTATTATCATCGAATACACTGAATTGTAATTCATCTCTAAGCATTAATTGTGCATACCCACCAATTCCGTTTCATAAAAATATTTTCAAATACTCGATGTATTCGAACTATCTGTTTTGTTTTCCTGACTATAAAACCAAACAGTAGCTTGGTGGCTCATATATTGCCTAATTATTTATATCTTGTATATCTTTTAAATTTCTGGTTTCATTCTTTATACATTTTATAAATGTTATTGGATGTCATTTTGTAATGTTTCCTTCAAATTTATTATCAATTCGTATATTTTGGCAAGTACTGATAAATATTGTTTCTATGTTTGTATTTGTCCTAGTCTTTTCCGATTCTTTCATTTTATTTGTTGAATCTATAAAATTATTTTCATTTTCTTTACTTTTTTATTTAGTTTATTCTTTTCCCCCATAATCACCCGACTAGTAAGCTCCAAATCAAGCCAAAGATTTTGTATTTATCATTATTTTATATTGTGTTATTAAATCATCAATATCAATTTTGTCTTACAATGAAATTCATAATATTTATGTTCTATTCCATTTTCAATTTCCCTATACATTCGAGCTATTTGTTTTCTATTTTCATCTAATTTATTTTCTAGTTTAATTTCCATCTCTCTCACTATATCAGAGTTTTTTCTTACATCCTCCTCCATATTTTTTTTAATTAAATTCCCTTCAATATTCTGCATATATTCTTTGGGTCTCCTCCAATCTTTTTTCCCCCGTATCTCCGTTAGTTTTGTTGATTGAAATTTGGGATTTTCCTTATAATAAGTGGCCCTTCTTGACCTGCGCATCATCTTTTTTCACTTCCGGTCTCGCCGGAAGTGATACAAACTTTCGATTTCCAGATGGAACACCCTGTATATTATCAAATTTATGAAGTATGCCCAAGTTCCAAAAACCAATGATAGCACATCGATTATTAGTCTTATTTCTTCTTATACTATATATATATATACCTCATAATTCTAATAATTTTATGTTCATATAACTCATTTGCAGGGTTATCACAGTTCATTTTTTTCCGTAAAATTGATATTGAAAACTATTCTGACTACTTCTTTTCGAACATATGTTGCGTCATTCATTCGGAATCCTAGATTGCTTCTACTAGGTACTATTAACTTATTTTGCTGTGTGTAGTTTTATTATTAACATTGAGTTTTCAAAATCTCTGTTGAATTCCTGGTTTCTTTACCTTTGAAAAGTTAATTTAATTTTTCTTATAGATCTCATATACATCCATATAATATTTATGGATACATTGTGTTTACAAATATATCTCATTTGAATTGCAGACTGTGCTGATGTTATCTGTACATCTATTACAAGACTATCTCATTCTGAGTGTATTATGATGACATTTTGTGATTTAATCATTTTCGAATTAGTCTAGTCTGATCTGATATACCGATTCCTTTTGTCAATAATACGATCAAATTTATGAGTTGCATGCTCTTAAGTATGACAAATTTTGAAGTGAGCAGGCATGATATATCATATGTATCGAGCTAAGGGAGTAATTAATTACAATATAGCATCGAATAATTGGTGATGTTGCCATTAATCGTGTTCGAAATGCTGTGCAGTACAGTGGCAGTCAATATCAAGAACATGACAATTCCATCAGCTTATATTCGATGTATATGAATTATTAGCTACCCAGCATGTCCTCTATGAATTGTATCCATGACATCAATGCTAAAATTCAAATAATCTAGGTACGTGCATATCAAAGTGGAATTTCAAAAAGGTTAAGGGAATATCTAGAAGCCTTGTGGAGTTAAAGTGGTACTTGAAGAGATGTAGATACGTCATTTGCACCTGTAGCACTGAATCCAGTGGAGTATCAGTTGAAATCAAACTGAATCTAATGAGTTATGTGATGCTCATTTGGGATTTCTCCTGTAGTCGTAAAAACATCCCTCAATTTCTTGCATTTTGTGGCATATCTGACGAGGTATGATCAGGCAATGATGCAAGTTTTTCCAATAGGGAAGACGTGAAAAACATGTGTTGTAATGAATGACTGAATTTCCAAATGCATTTTTGAAGCATATTTGAGATGAAATTGATTCAAGCCAAGCGTTAAAAGAACATCAATTTGTCTCAATCTCACATTATTCAAAATGGAGGCCTTCGAGTGAAAAACAAAATCAACAATTTCACTCATTTGCGAACATTTCAAAACAAATTGTCGAAAATCGTGATCGGAAAAATTTCCCTCAACAGTGATTATGTTGCTTGATACCACGACGCTCAGTATTAAACATTCATTTTATTGAATTTTTTTTTTATTAATTCCACATCAACTAAGAGGCTTCGTAAATGATTGTTCAGTATAATTTTTCAATATTTTTTTTGTTGATTTAACCTTATGCTTCCATTCAACCTCAATCCAAATCGAAATACTCGGGTTTTAATGCACCCATGATAAATTCCAATTGGTTGTCGGAAGCAATTGTTTTTGGATTAGTTATGATATTTAAAAAGGAAACTTGACTGTTGAAAGCCGTAAAAAAACAACGAGTTTTCATTGGCTGCATAATTTAGCCTGGTTGAAACAATTTAAAACTCATTTCATGAAAACAAAAAGGTTATGATAGGTGAAAGTATGTTCCTGAAAATATTATTAACGTTTATATATGTTCATATTCATGTTCTATTACGTGTTCATTTCGAGATCCAATATGTGGACGATATAAACCTTAATATGAACAAGAAGAGATGAGAATGTTCGAAACATGTTTCAATCAAAGGTTCTATGAAACTTTAGATTGCAAAGGAGCCATTGTCAGCGCCAAATTGAGAACTTGTGACAAAATTCCACTATGACGTAATAATTGATGTAATGAGTTTGTACTTGGGTAAGTGCTCACTCCCAAGTTCAAAAGCAGTTTGAATATGGAACTTATGAAATACCTGGTCTTGCTATCACGTCACTTCCATTCAACTCAGTGCGGAACACATGGAAGAGAGAGAAACATTAAAATATAGATTTTTCGGTTTACGACGTTTTTATTCAACTCTTTTCCATGCGCACCGGAGTGAAGGAAGTGTTTTGACCTCCGATAACTTCAGAGATACAAAAAAGTCCCATTCAGAAAGAGTATTTTGTGATGTCGAAGTGTTTCAAACTAGTACCCTAACCTAACCTTGATACTGACCTTGACAGTGACTTAGTTGATGGTATAAAAGATCAAAACCGATTAGAATGCATGGTTGTAGAACGCGACAAGACTTCTATATCGCGTAAGTTGTCGTAATATTGTAATCAGCATAGGAGTTGCTCAATTTTATAGAACATACGCTCAGTTTGCAGTCGCCCAAAGTTCGAATATCGAGTCACTGCCGGGTGTTTTCCTTCCCGAGTGTACAAATACTCATGTACATTCTCGCCGTTATCAAATTTGAATATGGGCTTCCACAGAGCTCTTGTAGTTTCTCGTCACCTGCTCTTGGACTATAAAAAACCTATCAACCTACGTGGAAAATGTTGAAAACTGTAATCTTTCAGTGGGCATTCCTCCATTCAGATATGCGATATTATCAAACGTTCCACCTTCAGCTGATAGTTCTATGGTGTTCCTTCAGCCAAAAGTTCTCTGTGCATCGATTCACCTTAGGATCTTACCAAATATTTTTTTTTATGGCTCACCCCGTTTCTCCATGGCTCGTTTCAGATGGTGCAGCCGGCTACATATAATATTTGCTTACCGTGTTGTTCTCTTCGAAACGTCAAGATTAGCGATATTCGTCTCAGTTGTAATGTTATATTCTGAAAATTATACTTAGAGTAAGAACAAAACAAGTTACTATAACGATTTGTTCTTGAATAGAAGACACCTGCGTGACACCTACTTAGAAAGGCCTTTCAATTATGAAGCAATCGATCATTTCTCAAAGTTAAATGAGCGGTTCCTGAGTTTCCTTTTTCGTTTAGGTGTTTTCAAACGCAAGATAGAACTGTTGAAAATTCAGGAGTAGCTGATTCGATTTTTCAAAGTGAATTACTGTCAGACCGATAATTCAACTCTTTTCAACAAGGTTCCACACAAATACTTCTGCAGAAATTACACCAAATTATTTCTTTCCACGTAAACTTTGCCTGACTTTGATATTTCGTTTGGTTCAAAAGTGAAGAGCGCGATATGTGATAAAAGAAAATTAAACTTTTTAAGGTAAAATTTTTTAAAGAAAAGTGAAATGATACTTTTTTCAATCATAATTTGAGTGACTTGAATTTCGAATAAAATTCTTTCTGAAATAATGGTATTCACCGTTTGTTTGAAGATTAGAGAATGTAAAAACTGCTGAATCCTCAAAAATGAACCAGTGTTGGATAGACAATGAAAAAAGTTGATAATCCCTTTTCTACGACGACTGATATCACAAAATGTTCATTTCATCAAAAAGTAACAAAAATTATGTATTCTCCTGGGAGTGTTGTGATATTTTCTCCAGGTGGAAAATAATGGGGAGGAAAGGAGGATTTTTTCCAATATCATTGTAGACTTTTCCTTATCGGCATAAGATTATTATTCATTTTCCTTTAGACATTATGTATAGGAATCGTCAATTGAAGATAATTCACATAATTACTGAAAATATTCAATATATACATAAAAATGAACTACATAAATATACGACAGGTAGAATACTCATATATTAAATATTCAATATGTTTTTCAAGTCATAAAATCCCTCACAATACAAATGTTTCCCAAACTGTCCTCTGAACTCATCGAAGTTAGGTACCTGCCTAACTGACTTTTGAATTGATTATTATAAACCTATTACTGATGGTGAGTCTGATGTTACCTAAACGGGATGCGAAAGTCGTTTTTTGTCCGGTATCCACATTATGAACATCTCTGTCATTGGAATATATGTTCTTATTTTCGAAAATATATACTGCCAGTTCATGAATATATATAGAGGGGGGAGTTAAGACACTGAGTTTCCCGAAGAAATATCTACAATACATACCATAACCACTGTGTTTCTCTGCAATTATTTCAATACACATCTTCTGAACCATGAAAACATCTGTAACAAACGCAGAATTGTCCAACAGACATACTTCATATCGCAATTTCGATGCAACTTGTAACGATCATTGCTGTTTCGCTAGAAAGATTATGATATTTCTGAATAGATAACATAAAGAATTCATCTTTCGTATAATACTGCATCAAAGTATTTAACAGCTAAGACTGCGCCTAGAGTATTACCCAAAACTTTGGTCTCCTACGATAGAAAAGTACTGAAATTCTCCTTTCCATTCCAGGCCATGTAGACTGCAAATCGCGCACCCGCCACCCCCACACCTCCAGTGCCCACCGTCGTTCCATCCGAGCTGACATCCGGACAAACTTCAGCCACGACAACGGCGAATCGGGCGACTTCACACAGGTGTACTCCAAACAGGGCGCCAAACTGACGCTGGACTGCGCGGTCAACATTAATTTCAGCACGAGCATCTGGCTCAAGGACGGTCAGATCGTCCAAACCATCCTCAAGGACAACACGAACAATAAGCGAGTGATCGGTCATAGGTTTCTCGTGGACGCGACCGGAAACCTTTCCATCGAAAACGTCAGGCTGGAGGACGACGGTAGGTGGCAGTGCGAGGCAGAGGATGCCTTCGGGTTCGTGGTGCAGGGGAGGCCGATACAGCTGACTATTCTGGGTAAGTAGAGTATTCCATAGTTATCAACGGCAAGACCAATTTATAGCACATAAGAGACGAGAACAGTTTCTCAGTCAGGAAATGATACACCTGAGACATATGTCATCCTGATTCAACAGGTGGTTGGGACGAATTTTTCCCATCTAGCACAGGGGCTGAGAACTTTAGCGCGCCCCGTACGTAATCGGAACTGATCCATTTGCGTGAACAAGTTCCTGTTTCTCTTTTATGATACGTTGCCAGTACCGGTGGTACTATTACCGAATGAATCAATATGATGATGAGTATTCCCAATCGAGAAGCTTCCACTCTGCTATGATCGTTTGACTCCTTTAACAAGATTTTGAAGCATTTCGGTCGAGTGTTGGTCTATGCTTTCTATCGTTCCAGAAAGCTCAGTTTCGAGTTTGAAAATACTTTTTACGCTTGGCGCTCCAAGCTCCTACAAACGCTGGCTGAGATTTTACAAATGAACATGGTCATCTCCATGCATGCTTCTAGAGAAGAAGACAAAAAAAAATTAATTAACAATTAACGTCCACACAAACGTGTGGATGATCTCCAGATGTATGCCGCAAACTTCCTTTGATTTTCGCCAAAAACCGCCACTCGATCGGATCTGTCACAAGTTCTAGCAGACCTAGCTTATTCTTGGTCAGACTTCCAATGTCTACTTAATTCATTATATTCAAAATTGTTTTCGGAAAACTTATACGATGGAGAAAATCGAATTGAAACAAAATGGTTTAGGCTTTCGCGGCCGAGGTTTTCAGTATCACTACTTTTGATCGGGTTTGAAGGCCATCGTTTATTGGCTGGCGCCAGTGACCAGCTTCTTCAAACCCGATCAAAAGTAGTGATACTAAATTGAAATAAATAATTACAGATGATGGAATTGATTTTACACGGTGAAGCAATCAAATGTATGACTCTCAAAAGTTCAAAAATGAGAGAAGAAATTGATCGAAAAGCCCCCCTATCCTCTTGGTCCTTTCTGAAAGTCCCTCCTCGTAATGAAAATATCTTGTTCCGATGTCTTCTTGGCCGTCTAGAAAAGCGTCCTACTCTGTACTACGTGGTTCCATACTATGACGTATCTCAACCAGACGCTGAGATTCTTCTTGGCGGGTTCCATGGCGAATGCTTCGAAGGAAAGGAAGGAATATCTCACCACCAAAATAACAACAGATTTTCTGTACAAAAAGCCGTTCTTCGGAATATATGGCGTCACGTAACCTGTGAGAACTAACATTATATTATGCAGTTTGAAAAAAAATCATCATTTTCTTTAACTCAACTGGAGTTTAATGCAGAAGTAGTAAGTTAATTTTTCGTTCACTGCGTCGAACCATGGATTCTGACGTCAAAAGGAATCCTCGATTGAGATAGTCGAAATGCCCTTAATGACGGAATTTCGATTTTACCTCCGAATGATGCTACCCAGGTCTGAAAAAAATTCATCATAATTTTTTTTCTGCCCCTCTCTTTCCCCCCCTGAGGGAGAAAAGATGACCTTTTTCACGTTTTATTTTTTCTCGAAATATGGGCCTCGAAAAATATTGAATGAATTCACATATATTGAAGAAAGACAGTATGGTCTTGGAAATTAAATAAAGACCTTCTAATTTTTATTCAATTCGAAAAAAATGGCAGAAAACCCAGGTGTCCCAGGGGATATTATTTCATAATTTCAACGAGGCTGATATATACTATGACAATTGGTAAAGTTGATTCTATTATTGGTGGTGGTACTTGAGAACTGATACACACAGATATGAAAGCGTGCGTTTGTCTACGTCCCCCCTTTCCCCTTCTGAGGGTAAATGAATTATATTATTCACGTTTTTTTTCTCGTATCTAGGTCTGCAAAAATTCACCTATATAGGAGACAGTATGATCTCCCATATACATTTTTTTTTTATTATAAAATCGAAAAAAATTGCAGAAAATCCAGGTGTCCTGGGTGATATTGTTTCATCATTTCAACGAGGCTGATACTATAGTAACATTCATTTCATTATCAGTAGTGGCACTTGAGAAAAAGGCGTTTTTGTTAATTTTTTATAAGAAATTTTCTGTAACTTTATTGCCATTGATTCGAACGAAAAAGTACATGAGACAAAAAATGTTTGAATTGCAATTCCACATAAGATACACTCATATTGGATTGACTCATTTTGAAAAGTTGAGCTATAAAAAGAGTGGAAATCTTTTCACTTGAAGAGTTTTAACATTGAATATAGCCAATAACTGTTATTTATCAATTTTCACATAAAACTGATACACACAGTAACAAATGTTACTATTCTTTTTCTCTCCGTCTCCCCTTCCCCTCTCAAGGGTGAAAAATTATATTATTCACGTTTAATTTTTTTTTCTTGAAATCAAGGCTCGATCAATACTGAAAAATATTCCGTATCTAGGAGACAGTATGGAAAATTTTTCACATTAAATAAAGGCAATAGCGGTTTTCAATCAATTTTCACAGAGCACTGATACATAAACATACGAAAGCGTGCCATCTGTTACTGTTCTTTGTTTCTCCTTCCCCTCTTTCCCATTCTGATGGTGGAAATTTAGTATTTTTCACGTTCTATTATTTTTCTCATAATTTACATGGAATGAATAATATGTATGAAAAATGGTATGGTCTTCAAAATGAAATCTTAATGCCATATGAACCACTTTCTGGAACATTCGATGAAAATTTAGATTTTTATTCGAGAAAAATGGTAGGAAATTTATATGTCGCCCAGCATTTCGATAGGGCTGATATCCATTATCATATTGGGTAATGTTTGTTCAAGTTTCAGTGGTGGCACTTGCCACAAAATGACATTATTTAGTAAAATTTTATGAAAAATAGTTCTTTTTAATATCCCAACTTTCACGTAATATTATTTACTCCTTTTATCAAACTTATATAAAAACAATTGCATTCGACTCTTGTTTCGAGGTGTAATGAAATAGTTGAACGTATAATATTCGATTTATCACACATTTCACGAGATTCGGATGAAATATTTTTCATCTTCATATCTTTCATAACTCCATATTTTTGCATTGATTGAGAAAGGAAAAGACTAAAAATCACGTTCTCAAAACTTCTTTTTCGGCAAATCGCCAGGAAATTTCGACATTCCTGTTAAAATTTCTTAGAAAGTCAATATTTCCTTACTGTAGGCTTTTCCTACCTGGTAAAAAACATACTATTTCTACACGAAAATAAATATGTTCTTTTTATTATCTATTTTTTATTAAAAATTCACAATGAAAATTTTTTTGTCACGTGTCACCACTGATATTATAATAAACGTTTCTAGTGTATATTAGCTTCGTTGAAATGATAAAATGGTATCACCCGGGACACCTGAGTTTTCTGCAATTTTTTTCGAATTTAAAATGAAAAAAAAATGAAGGCCCTTGTGAGGGGCCCGAGGGCCATAAAAGTTTCTAGTTGGAGACTATACCGTCTTCCATATAGGTGATTTTTTTCAATATTTTTCGAGACCTAGATTTCGATAAAAAAAATTAAAGTGAATAATATAATTTTTTCACCCTTGGAAGGGTAAAGGGGGGACGGAGAGAAAAAAGTAGTGACTAACGGCAGCTATTCGTATCTGTGTGTTTCAGTTCTTTGTGAAAATTGATAAAGAACCGTTATTGGCTATATTTTATGTGAAAATTCTCTGAGAGAAAAGCATTCCACTTTTTGTCAATTTGAGTGCATGTGGGATTTCAATTTAAACAATTATTTGTTCAATAAAATTTTTCGATAAAATAAATGGCAAAAAAGTTGCAGGCAATTTTTTATAAAAAATTCTCCAAAAATGCCTTTTTCTCAAGTGCCACCACTGATAATGAAATAAAATTTTCTAATTGTCATATTATATATCAGCCTCGTTGAAATGATGGAATAATATCTCCCGGGACATTTGGATTTTTCATCATTTTTTTCGAATTTTAAAAAAATTTCTAAAATTCTTTATTGGCAAGGGGACAGAGCCAAAAATATCTATTTTGAAGACCATATTGTCTTCTATATATGTGAATTTTTGGAATATTTTTCGAGACCTATATTTCTAGAAAAAAAACTTAAAAAGGTCAGTTCTTCGCCCTCAGAGAGAAAAAGAGAGGGGGAGAAAAAAAAATAAAGTAAAGGTTTTTCAGACCTGGGTAACATCATACGCAGGTCAAATCGAAATTTTGTGATTGAGGGCATTTCCTTTACCCTTTACGTCGAACACAAAATATGTGTTGCAGATTTGATTCCTGGGGAAATTTCTATAGTTTGGTGGTTTCATTTACTTGCGATGATTATTCTAGGTATAGAAAAACACATCTTTCACACTTCCCTATAAGTATGTGAACGTAGTCGTATCTCTTACCCCGATCTTGAGAATTTCCTCGTATCGCAATATCATATAAGTTTTTCGGGGCAACATAACTATAAACCACACGACAATCCGAAACAGGCAATGGAAGTCACAATTTTTCACCGGAATCCCGCAAGGAGTAAACATTTTATGAGGTTCCTAACAAGATCTCACAACATATCTTGATTACCGTCCTTTTATGGATGTTTGCTTTACGCTGGTGCGTGATTGTTCTAACCCTGGAATAATGTAATTTGTAACCTGGAGCGGTAAAACACGGGCTCGACACGCATACACGTTTTCCTAGTGGTCGATCCGGGAAATAACTTCACACTCCGAGGAAATAGTTTTGCGTGACTCTATTTCTAGTCGCATCAATCCCGCTGCAACTATTAATGGAAAGTAAATGCATGAAAGAGGGCTAATGACTCCTTGTCTGAATGGTTTTTCTCCAGCCCCATGATTTATGGCCGAACATAGGCACCTACTTGTTGTGTACGCAGACATTCAAGGGTGTAAATCTAGATGAAAAAGTAATGATCGATTGCCACATAAACTAAGGTCCGAAAATGTTCCGTTACGAAAACAGGAGGTGTGAAAAATTCAAGAAAAAGTTAATGGCCGAACGCACGCCACTGTTGAATAGCAGAATAATTATTTTCATTTCGTTAAATGTACAGCTATATCGAGTGTCACTGCCTACTTATTCAGAATATGAAGAGAGATCGAATTTTTTATTTTTCCACTCAAAAACTTTTTGTTGTAGAAAAAACTTCAGAGAGACTGTTCTATCCCAGATAGAACTAGGAGATTGAAAATGATATTTTTTTGAGAAAAATTCATTAGCGTATCATTTTTTCCTCAAATATATCACTCAAATATATCGTAGTCGATTCCCGTATCCACTACTTGATTTTTTTCGAAAAGTTATGAACTTTCGAATCATAATAAATATCACTGTAATATTTCAAAGGGCTGCGGAAATATTTTGTATAATTTTCAATCTTTTATGTCTAAACTCAATGCCTCGTATTTTCGTAGCGAAATATTTTTGGGCTGAAGCAACTTATTTTTTTCATGTAGATTAACATCCTTGAGTTTTTGAATATCATCAACTCACATCCTGTATATTTTCTTTCCACCGAACATTCAGAAATTTACCTTTCTTGATGAGAAGATAAAACTAGGATTCGTATCATCAGAGGAAAATACATAGTGGAAAACTGAGTTGAATCCAAGTAAGTGGCCTCGCCGAGCCACCGTGCTGGGTAATCGCACGTTAAAAGGTAAGGCCTCGTTGATCCCTTGCTCGCACAAGTTTCGACTTCTGAGGGTTGACGTTCGCCAACTGGTCAACGGAACGAACAATTTCAGAACAACAATTTTTTTTTCAGAGCAAAGTATCACACAGAATTGGAAAAATCTCTCTTTCAAAACGGTAGTGAAAAAGTGTCCAGAAATTGAAAAAAATTTAGTAAAGTTGACATTTTGTAGGAAGATTCAGAAATGGAAATTCTTTTCTCTTTAGGCATTTTTTCGAAACTGCCAACAGAAAACCCAATATTCTGAATATATATAAAATGAAATATTAAATTCTGCAATACGAGTTCAAGCAAAACACAACTGCGAAGAAGACATCCACAAATATCTATCAACAAAGAAAACTTTCATGTGGTGTATTCTGTTTTTTCTCGTCAGGTATTGATGATGTACGAAAAGGATCCAAAAACGATCATGCATAACATTCCATTTGGTGTGATTATAACGGAATTAAGAATTTGACACATAAAAATATGGATGTCTTTCGTGATTATTATTCTTCTTTCAAGCTCAGAATGTATCTGAAAAGGGATGAAGAATATCATTGTTAGTGCTGAAACCGTATTCAAATAGATGATTTTGATACAAATTGGAAATGAGATCAACACAAACTCTGACTGCTTTGAGAGAATGCAGATTTCATTCACACTTTCCGTCAGAAAGTTCATAACCAATTCAAATATTTTTTACTGCTAGTCCTCGGTTCTATAAAAATTCTCATCAGCTTATTCTTCCACCAGAAATCCAACATGGCTCCCGGCAGCGTGCTGTAGCGGAGATAATGAATTAAAGGAATGGCAGAGACAGAAAGGGAGATTATCTACGACTCAGTAGATTATAATTAAAATATGTATTTGTGCATGTGTATGTGACTCGGACGTTCCCTCATTACGAATGCGTACGTTATATTGTGATACAATCTTGCTTCAGACAGATATTATTTAATTAATTGTTGACCGCAAAATGGCCGGGAACTTTCAGAGGTGCCTTTTATTCGGGTTCGTATGATGGAGTGAATGAGCAAGCTTTTGTTTCATCGCGATGGGGATATGTTAATTTTTTGTCGGAAGTCACCCCATTTAAACCTTTGATGGCTGTAGCGAACAGTTCCGTCCACTTCAAAAACAATGAAAATGTTATAGGAGTGTACGGTTTCGCCACTCTCACAACAGCCCTTATTTGATTTCACGAAATGTGGTAGGTATGTTGTTGTTCATCAGTTAATTTGAATCAAGATGAGAAACAAAATGTGAAAGTTAATTTTGAGGGTAAATATCTTGCAAAAGGAGTAGTATGGTTTCAATTCTGACACTCATTCAATTTCGATTCCGAATCATTTAACTCAGCCACCGTTTTTCCCTTACAAATTACTTAATCAAATTTCAAATGTTCCATTTTTCCTCCAATATGAGCAACTTTTTGACAGATTCAAAGAATGTTTGTATTGAAACTAGGAGGTTTCAGGAAATATCATTTCTAGAAGAACTTTCGGTTTTTGTCCATATAATAATATTATAAATGCAAACACAAATGTTACTCAGATTCTTCCATTCATCAACAAAAACTGTGAAAAAATTATAAATGATTACTGCAACGCAGATACCCTGTTTAGTGGTTTCCAGTGATTGCTCGAAAATTACTCAATCAACTCACAAAATGACAGATTGTATTGGTGAAGTGAGAAATTGAATACATAGTTGTACAAAAAAATCTCCGGAAGAGTAGAGACCGCTCTTTCTTTTATATTTCATAAATTAGTTTATTTAAATGATTTGAAATTAGAAGTTTCAGGCCCACCAGTAGACCATTATATCTTTATTACCGACAGAATTTTCCCAGGGCAATATTTGTTTTATGATTTCGAACATTGATCCTGAAGAGTGAAATCATCACGACAGCCTGTCAACAACATTCCAAATAGCACTTCTGAATTGAAGTTTGGAAGAAATGTATTGGGAAAGAGGACAGAATAGCCAAAGAAACATTTCAATTTTGGGTTCATAAACCATTGTAAGCAGTAGATATAAAAGAATAGTTTCTATGATTCTTCATTGATTCGATTCGATTCTCACTCAGTTCATAATGAAACATTAACATTTCTTCATATTTGTTATTTATTTTTCATTCAGTATTTATATTTATTGAATCAACCCAACCGCCTCTCAATTAGGAGACTGTGGTTAGATTCCTCGCTACGGAATCACCGTGCTGGAACTCACACGTTGAAAGGTAAGGCCTCGTTATTCCGTTGCTCTAAGGTGGCTTTATACTGGTGTTTTCAATCCATATAAAAGATTGTCAGCAAATCAGACGACCGATCTGGCCTACTTGATCAAGAATTGATGACGTAGACCGTATAATAAGTCAAAAAAATCGCCAGGTATCGTCACTCTCGCAGTTGAGATGAGAGTCATGTGCACGTCCTATGTTGCCAAGTGGCTATGGCGTTGCAAATTCTGGTCGATGAGCTGAAAAAATTAGTTGATTGTTGATATTTTCATTTGAGCAATATAATAATGTGATCTCAATTCAAAAGCTCGGTTTAGAAGTAGTATCACAATTCAGCCGAATATTATTCGCGTTAATGCGTGTGAGCGAATAGGAGTATGAATTGTGATCAAATTTTATGGATATGTGAACTGGGAAAATGCCATTTTTTCTGGTGAGTGGAATCATCATATATTTTCTGTTATAACCAATAGTGATCTGTATTGTCAACAACGTGTTCCATGGATCGAAAAAAATTTTCAGTAATTTCAACCACAAGCGCACCCTTGAGGCGGAATTATGAACAACTACACCCTGTCTACAGGTTTGTCTGAAACAATATCGCAACACTGAAAGCACCATTATATAGCCATCTTACGTTTCTCAAACAAGTTTCTACTTCTGATGGTTGAAGTTTGTAGAGGGCGTCGGCTGGTTAACATAAAAAGTCAATTCCGGACCTTTTTCTAATCCCACTCAATAAATAATAAATCATAGTACTCATTCAGTAGGTCGATTGAGTGTCATCTTATTCAGTGCATAGTCTTGAGGACGACAGAACTTGTCATACCAGTTTTCCTTCCAAATTCCCATATCAGCACGAGAAACAAAAAGTCAGAGAGGCATTAGCGTCGATAGTTCGATAGTTTTAAGGATGACTTGGAAAACATAATAGAATTAGGTAACATAAACTTGGTGGACTTTACTGCTGGGAAAACCCAGGCATGTTTCAAAGAAGCCGGTCTATCTTTATCGAATATTCAAATGATATGAGAAGCAATTCTCACAAAGTCGACTATCTCGATGCTGGGAATCACGATCAGTAATAATCTTCCATTGGAGAACGATGTGAGATCGATCACTGAAGGTTCTTCCCAGAAACTTGGATTTCTGTTACATGCGAAGAACTACGTCACTCCTCGCCAGCTTTCAATAATATACAAGGCACATATATATTGAAATTTCTTGCAGAGAAAGGCAATTCATCTTGAAGGTGGACTCGCTCACTTCGTTGGAGATATTTTTTACGGTTGGTGCTGTTTTGGATTGTCGTCAATCGTTCCATCTAGTATTAACACTGATGACTTGATGAGTACGGAATTCCCACCCAATTTTTGTGAGTTGGGAGACCTCTCGAGCCTCTCTTGCTCAGGGATCTTTTTTCAATAGGATAGCCGAACTTTGAAACTGCTTACCTAAAGGGGTTTTTCCTGAGGCTGACAAAATTCAAAAATTTAAAGCAAATGATGATTCGTTTCTCCTATTCTTGGATCAACGCAGTGTTCTTTGAACATTGCAGTGCTTCCATTTCGTGTTGATCTGTATATGAAAAAAAAAATTGATTCTTTCTTCAGTTCGATATCAAACCAATCCCCCTCCTCTATCTATCACGAATGCCCGATATTGCAATAATCCGCTTTGATGATGTGTCTGATTCCATAAACATAATGAGGGTCCTTGTACTTGCATTCGGCATGCAACTACGGTCCTACCGTAATCTCAAGCCCTCTCCTCTCCCCTTCAAGGCGACCATCGCGTTCTGCACGTGCCTCATCCTCTAACACCCCGTCGTAACGTCGTAGCACGTCTCCGATGTGAAATATTAATACACCACTTGTCTGGCGGCTCCAACGTAAATATGCTTCCATTCGAAAACACGTATTCTATAAGAAGATGAATTTATAATACGACTATGTGTAATAACACCATGTGAATTACTACTCCCCGATACTTGTGTGTTTCTGATTTATAAGGAATACCGTGCCCCGAAATACTCGCACGTGATGAAATTGTGGACAACCTGGAATTCGGGAAAGATGGAGTAGAAGCATGTGAATTTCATTACAAGTGATTGAGTGGCTTGAATTTGAAAGATGACAGCGAAGAGTACCATAGAGGTTATTTTTGACTGCCATGATGGGGAAGATCCATGTTGAGTGAGTGCAGACTAAATCGACACAAGAGTGAGATTACCAACTACATTGAGAAACGTAAAGCTGATAAATGCTCGAGTGCAAGAAGGACAATGGGCCTTATAAAATCTGATTACAATAAGCCACGCTCCCTTTCCAACATTCATAGACCCTGGTTGATATGAAATTGTAATAATAGAGTTTATACAAACAACGTCGACATGGTGGCCTTATCGCACGGGGACGAAGTTAGAGCATGTTGTCGTGGGCGAATGCTCTAACGTTCGAGGGCGATGTGGCCAATATCTATTCGAGTTATACTGCTAATTTTTTCTTCGACCAGGTAAATATTTCAAAACTCTTTTTGAAGTATCATATTGATAATCAATTTCAAATATTAGGCATTTTTTCGATTTTCATGAAAAACTCGAAGGATAGAAAAATTCAATACTGAACGATACAAATTCAATTAGTAATGCCAAATTAAAAAAAATACAAAAAAAAACGGTAAACCATGCCATTTCGACTGTACAAATTCAGTTAATTATTGGTGTGGAGAGCAGATGTAAGTCCTTCAATTCCTTAAAAAAATCAATAGTGACAAGTCAAACTTGAATTAATAAACTAGAGAATATTTCATTGGGTACATTCATTTATGTTCAAATGAAACAACTTTAATTCCGTGTTTTAGGTAGACAGATCAGAATTGTGACGTTTCCAAAAGGTTGTCTCTAGTAAAACTAAGTATTTTGTTCCATGTGTTTGGTGGAATTCATATCTCACCTTGTGTGGATATGAAATCATAACAATTCAGTTGACTGGAATCTCCTACTTATCCGTTAAGTTAACTATAAACTAATGAGCATTTTTACGGCTCAGAGTGAAAAAATTGATTTCATACTTCAATCAGAAGTTTTATTCAACCTGACATTGTGTATAGAACAAAGTATAAGATTGGAACCTTAGGTGTAAGAGTTAAAACTTTTCTAGAGATCAATTACCCTAACACCGTACTAATATTCGACTATGAACCTCAATACACAAGAGGAAGATAATCAATAAAGTGAATATAAAGTGTCACAAAAAAATTCTCATAAATTTCAACAGCTTCTTGGTGATCCAGAAGATAAATTAGAAAAGAGTCCAGAAGAGTCATGAATTCACGAAATCAGTTGTGAAGATTGCAACAACATTGACCAGAGCCGACGAGCTATTGAAACCCGTTCCAAGGAGAATTTTGCAAAATCAGGAGTCGCCCAACACGCTCCGGACAATGACCACAAAATTGGATAAGTCAATCTGAAACTGATTGAGCATGTGCATGACACAAGGCTACTCGATTCATGTGAGAGTCTAGAAATAGAAAAATGTAGAAACAGCATGAATGATGACAAGGGACCTATCCCTTTCAGTCAGATTTTTAATTGTTTGTTGAGAAATTATCAGAACCAGTATTAACACAAAAAGTCATTATCGAACCAAAAAACTTTGCAGGTAGTGTATGCACCAGTTTATTATCGAGAAATTCATTAAAATAATCAGCAGTCACGAAACAAAGTCCATATCGGATCAAAAAAACTTCAGGTATATAAACAGCTTACCCTAGTCTTTAGATTAAGTATCATTTTTTTTTCTCCTGAAGATGCTAACCTTGTTATCAAAACGCGCGTCGAGTGCAAAAATATCAGTTTTGTTTTAGGATAATTAATCCCTAGAAAAGTTTTATCGTTGTATATAGAGACGAAGAGTAGTCAGTTAACCATACTGTTACAATATTTCTTTGGGTTCATTTCATTTCATCGAAATTCCAAACAAACTACTTTTATCAACGTCATTATAAAATACAACTACTGCTCTCGCTTATAAATCGTTTACAAACACTTAAGACTTTCTACCCGAGTTGAACAACCAAAACTTTTACTAAAACACTGCCGTGAGAGCCAATGAGTAGAGTACAATGTTCAGCTGGCATTTACTGGAAGAGGTGAATATAAGAATACCTTCCAAGTCTCACTAAACGAAACAGGTGTGAAGACTCCTATCCTATTACGTTCAATGATATTGTATTTATAATTGATGAAACTGTTCCAAGACAGAGATGAAAACTGGGACAGGTTGAACGACTATTCCCTGGACCTGACGGTAGAGTCAGAGTAGTTGAGGTGAAAACTTCGACGGCAGTATTCAAATGGCCAGTGGCAAAATCAGCAAGAATATACTTTTGTGAAGACGATGAATCTTCTTAACGACGGGGAGGAATGTAATGGCGTTACTTATATATTTTTATTAGGGCCACTTGAAGGATCTGTAATTCTAAGAAAAATGCCCTTCTAGATAATACCTTTTACTCGACATAAATAGTATATTGCCAATTGAAAAAGTTGGAGTGGAAAATTATTATTGGGAAGCCACGTATGTTCTGCTCAGACACACAATAATTTTTTGTCATTTTCGTTAATAGTACTAATTCTCTGACAGCATTTCATAAAGAAAGAAGTAAGGCTGAATGGATTTCGATTCAAAAACTCACTCAAGCAGTACAATATGCTAATGTATTTTCTGATGTTGGTATAATTTCACTTCCACATTCGTTGAAGAAAATTTTTCTTCGCTCCTCTGTTACCGATCTCTCTCTTTCTTCCCTGTTTCTATTAGAAGATGATAGTGAGTTTTTCACAAGCTTCAATAGATTATATTATATGGCTCTGTCTGTCCCAGTAGCACTTAGTAGAATGGCATGTGCTGAAAACGCTGTTGAAAAAGGCAGGCCAGCAAAAGTATTTATTTACAGTATATCTGAAATTGACTCGACTTGCACATGCATTGATGGCAAACCTGGTAATAGACTTTTGGAAAACCTTGTTGAGGTCATTAAAACATGATATTGAGCAGCCAGCTCGCCATATTTCGATCCGAATTGACAAAGTAAGCTAAAAAAAATGCTTAGATAATATAATAATAATATATGTTTATTCTAGAATTTGTCCGTAAATAAACTGTTCATTTCCACAGAAGCTGATTTGAGGAATCAGCTTGTACGTGGTACTCACAATGGAGTTTGAACATGTTAAAACTAAAAACTATTTAAAAGCTAAAATTTAAAAATAGTAAAAAATTGTAAAAAAAGTAAAAAATTCAATTATACAATAATTGGTAGTACATATAAAATTCAAAAATTATATGTAAAATATAAAATTTCACAGTTAGAAGTGAAAATACATACGTACATATCACAATCTAGCGGAAGAAATATTTCAATCCGGGTAGCTAAATATCACATATCGGTAAGGAAGTATCATACATTGAGTGGATTGTCAACATCAGTTCAGATTTAAAATGTTAAATATGTATTTATCATATTATGGTATACTCTACGGTCTTCTGACAGCAGCCATTCTTTAACTGATTTCTTATATTGATTAAAATTTCTTAAATTTTTCAAGTCTCTGGGTAGGTAATTATATAATTTTGTACTTATGTACTGACAGCTGTGCTGACCAATAGCTTTATCACATTTGTCTAAGGTCGTTTTGAAATATTTATTCCTAGTATCATATCCGACTGTATTGGGATCTTTCCTTTATGTATATTGATTAAAATTTTATATGCGAATAATTGCCTCGTATCATATATTCGACTGTTTTCATATAGTGCATCACTAGGATATCTGATATCTTTTCTAAAAATAATTCTCAAAATCCATTTTTGAATAACGTGAACTTTTTCTAAGTGGTTGTCCGTAACTCCGCCCCAGCCTAAAATTCCATATGATAACAAGCTCTGTACTAATGCATAGTAAACAATTTTTAAATGGCAAATATCCAAATACTCTCTCAGTATTTTAAATTTAGTCAATTGCCCTCTGATCCTGTTCACTAAACTATTGATATGAATGTCCCATCGTAAATGCCCATCGATAATTATTCCCAAATATTTGATGGATTCACAGTCTGGTATAGTTACTGTGTCACTTAAAATTAATGGTCCTAGGTTAGGTAAACCAGTAGCGTATGAGGAGAAGGGAAGATATTTTGTTTTCTCAACGTTCAAAGTGAGTAGATTGTATTCGAACCATTTTTTTATTTCCCTCATATCTTGTTCTGCTTCCTCTTTCAATAAGCCCCACGATTTGTTTTTATAAAATATTGCTGTATCATCAGCGAAACTCAGAAAAGTACCTCTAGTATTCAACTGAAGTAGACTGTTGATATACAGCGTGAATAAAATCGGGCCCAGTACAGTTCCCTGTGGGACCCCATACTCAATTATTCTAGTTTCACTAATGGTATTTTCTTTGCAAACTTTTTGTTTTCTGTTAGAAAGGTAATTCTCAAAAAGTTTATGTACATTTCCTCGAATTCCTTATGAACGTAGCTTACTCAAAAGTTTATCGTGACAGACAGTGTCGAACGCTTTAGAGAGGTCTACAAAAATACAGATTGCTGGGGTTTTTTTGTCTAATGCATTATATATTTCGGAAGTTAATTTTACAATTGCATCCTCGGTCGACTTTCCTTCTCTGAAGCCGTACTGTCTGTCACTCAGAACTCCGTTTTTATTCAAGAAGCTCATCATATTAGAGATACGGGTCTATAGTTCGACACCTCAGATTTTTTCCCGCCTCTATGTAGTGGTTTAACCAAGCCTACTTTCAAAATATTGGGAAAAATTCCTGTTTCGAAGATTTTATTCACAAGGTTAGTGAGAGGTTTTTTAATTTCTTCTGTTATTTGTTTTAGTGTTTCCGATCTTGTACCGTCTTCACCGGAGGACTTTTTATTTTTTAGTGAATTTATGATGATACATACTTCATTTTCTGTCGCTGGAAATAAATACATACTATTCTGAATCATTTCTAATTTTTCATTATAACTTTTCGGAATATTAATTTCGTTCGCTAGAGTTTCTCCCACTTTCGTGTAGTACTCGTTAAAAAGATTACTTATATCAAAGGGGTTTGTGTATGTTTGATTATTGTGGTAGATTTTTTCAATTTTGTTGTAAGACCTCCCTTTATTACAAATTTCATTGACGCTTTTCCATACTAGAGTACATTCATGTATCAACTACATAAAATAGTATAAAAATGACTTGTATAAAATATAACGAAAATGAAAATTTGATCTGCCTGAAATACAGATTATTAATCATGAAAATTCCGATTTGCCTTGCAAGACCATCTGCCTTAGGACATTCATCAAGATCATAGACACAGTATTGGAGAAGAAAGCTTTTCATGTTATGTGGACATTTAGTGGCTTCCCAGAGGGATGAAGAGTTGCATAACTGAATATTTTAGTGATTCACTACTAGTTTATGTCTGGATGAAATGAATTCTCAGACCTCGCAAATGAATGTGTGCACTGATCATGTCCTTGGACTATATCCGACACTAGCTGGTGAGCAGCTTGGATAGTTGACTTGTCTCTGCGAAAACCATATTGTGAATCACTGAAATGAAACCACTCTTAAAATTAAGAATCAAGACGTGTTTTCAGAATTATTCAAATTATTTTCCCAATTATGCGAATTATGCTAACTGGATGGTAATTATCTGGATATATTCTGGAACCCTCTTTGAACAATGATACGAAATTTCGACAACCTCCCAAAATATTCCAGTAGAAAATATATCATGAAATAATGATATTGAAGGAGTTGCCATTATATCAGCCTCTGATTTTAAGAATATTTGAATCGTATATATCGCGAGAACTTGTGTTTTTGAGTGATTTTATTGCAATGGTCGCTTATTGGGGGCAAACAGGCCCCGAGAAAAAAAACCAAATGATGAAGGAAAGTGTTCGAAATTACACAATTCATCGATTGGAAGATCTGGAAGGGTCCTAATACTGTTCTCAGTTATACTGCAGAAAAAGTCTTTCAAGCGTCACAGAGGTCTCCGCTGGCGAAACTATATTTATTGTTTCTCTAACACTAGAACAATTCAGTGCCTGTTGATGATGAATCATTCTTGAAGTAACCAATAACCCAAAAAACCCATTATATTCGATGTCATTTGTATTTGACTCTGACATTTTTTCAATCCAGTAAATATAATGAAATATCCGACAGTAGTTTCCTTTTTCGATGTCACTCTCTCCAAATCGCTCTCTATTGATTATACTGACGAATACAGGGGTATTATTTCCAATTGGATGGTCAGTGGCGTGTTTGATCGAATTCATATTTACACTGGTTATTCAATATGTATTTGGAATTGATGAGCGATTTCCAACTCACTTGGCGCAGTTCAGATTAGGCGAAAAATGAATTAATTGAATATTATACAAGCTATTCCATTTGTATTTTCAGAGAGTTTACAGATTCTCATGATGCCATAATTGAAGTAAAAAAAGGTACGTGAGGAAAGAGAATTTTTGTTAAATATGGCAAGCTTCAAAAGGATTCATTTCGAAGGGAATGGACAGAAAATCAAAATAAATGGACTCACAAATGGGAGGGTATTGGCATTGTTTATAGAAAAAAGGAATAATCTACCAATGTCTTATGTAAAGGGGGAAATATTTTCTTTGACCTCATCAGTGGGCATAAGAATGAATTATAGAAATTTACCACTGGAAACACCAAAATTTTTCGAAAAAGTCGATTTCGAGCTAATCTGCTCTGAATCAATTGATAATCACTTAAATAAATATTACACTAGATTTGCACTGTTTCGCTATTTATTCGCTTGATCGCAATGCCTGTATTCAACTGACTCCCGCCGCTCTCTGTACCGCTGTGTTTAGGTCAATGGATCTAAAATGTTCCGTTCTCGAAAGAGCATCGAAGTTTCTCGAATATTCCTGACAATTCTGCGTAATGTTGATGTTTGAACTGCATCTCAATCACAGAATGAATAGGTACATTCGATAAATGATTGAATGGGAGATCTTATTCAGATTTCATATCGACTAACATGAATACTCATGAGGAGAGAAAGTTATTCCAAAAAAAAACATATCTCATTTGCAGGAGATGAAATATTGAGCAAGCATTTTTTGTATGTATATCATTCATAGAAGTCTGAGTCATTCACAAAGAAAAAGTACATCTAAAACAGCTACTCCTCTGCCTATATGGCGCGTCGGACCCTGAATCACATAGAAGTCATTTTTTACAATTTTTATACCAAGCACTAGAAACTAAAATCAAACAAACACCACTCATTGGATTTTTCTATAAAAGGGTGAGACAGGTAACATTTCTCAAACCCAGACAAGCTTCATCAGTTGAAATGGATCTTCGAAAATGCTATGGAGTTATTCTATATCCATTCAGTTGTATAGTGCGGAACTGAGTTTTCTTTCGAGTTCCTCTTCAATATGTAAATATATTCAGATACTTTTTGATATGAAGCGACTAGATGCATAAATGCAACTGCATAAGCTGGATTTCTCACCGAGCAGCCATTCGAATAATGTGAAATGGGACCGTAAGGCCTTATGTTCTCGTGCCAATGGTTTCCTTCCTCTTGACTTCTCTATTTCGAAACAAATATGTAAAATTCGTTTTATGACCGCGGGGTCTCTGGTTATTCGACGGGAAGAACAATGAAGCGGAATGAAGTGAGCCAGAAATATCTCGAATTCATCATATTTTGGAATATCAGTTTTCTATAGAACACTAGAATTGAAAATGCCTCAGATACAAGACATTGACGTCCCGAATATTCATGTGGCAGTACTGATTATATTTAATGCTCAACAAACTATCTGAAATCTCTCTGTGAAATCTCCCGACTGAATCTCAGACTAGTTTTCCTCAGGCGATAATTGGCCCAACATCTTTTTTCAATTCAACACATTATAGGAATGGCTTTCACGAAATGGCAAATAAGTTTCCGTTTTGGCTACTATGGAGAGGTATTTTAACAAATATTTCCCTCATATATAAAATGTGCCATAAGGGCAATGCAATTATCGAAAACTTACAGCGGTAATTGCATTGTATCAAGTCACCATAACAACACATTTGAAACCGTATCGCTAGACGTCAGTAAACAACACAAATAAATGTCAGATAGACTATAGATAAAGTATAAATGAACATAAAATAGCATTTCTTTGAGAAGTCCTCTATTCGTGAAATATTCCAATGAATTACATTCGTGTATAAAAAGTTACCGGATAATTTTGCATTCAAGCGTGATATTTTATACAAATTGCATTCGGTTATTTTCACATTTTAAAATAAACTTGCAATTTTCAGATATCACGCTTTCTTGCAAAATTATCGGTAATTTTTATGCACTCGTGAAATTATAGCCGAATTTCTAGTCAAAATTAAGGAATTCGATATGGCTGTTCTATAATCGTTCACAAACATTCGTGTTTTATGGTTCGATTCAACTGAAAATTACATTCTGTCAAGAATTGATCATCACCTTTATGAAAATATCGAATGTTATTGAGAATGTATGTATCCGTCACAAAAGATGTATTTTAAGGAAGAATAATTCACAACACATATGTGAATATACTAACAAATAAATGAATGTCGTCAATTTGTCTGAATTCCATTTAATAAATATACAGTTCCAAAGAATCATTCATCTCATTGGAATGCTCTTACCAAATAAATCAAGACAATTTGTAAACCAATGAATATTTGGTAGATACCTTGTGTTTGCACTATCAGTGTCGATTCTTTTTTCGCAACATCTTGTAGAATTCTAATTATTTTGTTGAGAATCTCAATTGGAGATGGTTCGGGTCTTCCAGACTGATTACTGTAGTAAGAATAGAATTGGTAATGCTAATTTGAAAATGTCTATATTATTATTGTAATAGGGGAGCCCAACCGGGGATTTCGGGATTCACTAAAGCGTGGTAGATTAATATACAGGGGGATACCTTGTACCCGGTAAAGTACTTCCACCGTATATGAGCCCTATATATATGGCCACACTTCAAGGATAAACGATCAGATTAGTAAAAAAAAAATGATCATCTGAAATTCTCGAGCGCGTCACATTAAAGTAGGGTTACATCCTGAAAAGTGTATATTCACTGATCTGACAATTCAAGAGTGAACTAAAGAAGGAGGAGGGCTACAAAGTTGTAAAAAAAACGTCATCTCGACATTTTCGAGCGTGGCTGTTTTTTTTTATTTTGAAGGAAATAATTCAAGAATCACAAAAAATAAATAATCTGACGATTTCCACAAGCTCAAATAATGAAAATTCATCGATAAAGTTTAATGCGTGCAGCTATGTGATGCCTATATTCCCCTCTCCGCGTTTCTATTTCTATCTCACTCTCTATCTCTTGCTCTCACTCCGTCTCCTCTCTGGTTTCTGTTGCCATGACGCCATGACAGCTGATCACACAGACTCGTTCGTGGCATGATATTGTTTACAATGGATATCCAACGTTTTTGCTCATTTAGTGATTTTATTATAAGTTATGTGAATAAAAGTTTCTAAATATTTACTATGAGTGGTATCAATACAAAGTGTGCATTTCGTGGTGGAATTACTTTGCAAAAAACAATTAAGTTTACATCAGAAACATAACAAGAAATTATAAATATTTTAGAATATCGTAGAAGCCAACCGGTTCTTCGAAAATCCCGAACATCATACGATAATCTCGAACTCTCAATAAAATCTTCATCAAAGTCTATCACGTACAGTGCTATAAATGAATTACAGCAATAAAAAAAATTTAATTGCCAGAATAGGCGAATCCCTCCAGATAATCTTCAGATTATGAGACTGTATCGTCTAGGGCATAAAGATGAACCATATATATCTTAATCTGACGCGCTTGTGTATTTCAAATTAAGGATTTTTTTTACATTCCAATAACGGCCGCGAGTGCGTCACATCCAAACCGACAGATTATTATACAAGGGTTTTTTAGGTTCACTTAACATCCCCTCAGAAAATCTGACGCATTCGAGAAATATTTTTTTAAATTTTCAACCCTTTATGTACGACCACCCCCATCATGGAAACAATCAGATTATCATACGTACATTTTTTTTAATATGTAGGACATAAATGATATCACTATCAGACGCGCTCGAGTATGTCCATGCAATATTTTTTTTACATTTTTGAAAATCTATAGCCGCTTCCCCCACCGATTGAAAGGTATACAATATATAACTTTTTTTTATCATCTAAAGTTCGCAACCCAATAAGTCTCTATGACGCTCGAGTAAATCCCGATTTAGCATCGTGGGCTCCTCTACTATTGCGATTTCGTTTAATTCAATATATCAGATTTATGAAAATATCAACACATCCCTGACTTTACATTTGTTGAAAGCCAACGTGAACACAGCGTTTTCGTATCAACAGGCTCAGCAAACTCAATATTTATATTTATAGCTTTTTATCGCTCATTATTGATTTCGAGATGACACGTGATTGGTTATTTGTATTTGGATTTTTTTGATCGGTTTTATAAAACGGAGTTCATCAGTCAAGAAAATCTAAGTATGAAATTATTGAAAGCAATATATTCAAATAAAAAATAAGTTGTTTCTACATCTTGTGGTAGCGGAATCTGTTTAGGGATCGGTATTATTTTTGATAAATTGTAAAGCTTTATTCATATGGCTTGAGGAAAAGCACAAGTCATCAGCAACGATGAACTTTTTTTTTCACAAGCTGCTAACCAACGAGGCATGTTTTGAATCCTTAGGTTTACACGTGATGAATATTCCACCTGGGAAAATTGTTGCGATCATGTAATTTTACAGTTGATTTTCGAATTTCTTCTTATTCGACATCTCAAAAGTCCCCTCAAGTCTAATATGCTGAGGAAATTTCATAAAGCCCAGGTGAACAGAAGACTTCACTATGGAGTATGTCAGGTGTCTTTTTTCATCTTGGTTCACGGTAGTGTAGAGGTTAGCCCGTCTGCCTTTCAAGTGGAACACTGTGCTAAGATTCACACTCCAAAAGATAAGACCTCGTTGATCCATTGCTTGCACAAGTTTCGACTCCTCAGAGTTGATGTTCGTCAGCTGGTAAACGGAAAAAACAATTTCAAACCAATCAATCAGTCAGTGACGTTTTCATTGTCCAGAAAAGAAAGACCAGAAGTATGATTAGGAAGTTCAATTCTTATTCATTTATTGGGACGAGAAACAAACAGACAAACAAGTCTAATTACATGTTTCGATGGGAAAAACAGCTAAGCAGCTCAATCAACTAACTATACTATTTATTGTATCTGAACATTAATAGAATAATATACATTCATCAAAATATAATCAATTATTGATATTCAGAGCAACCACTACGATTGCACCAGTAATAATTGATGAATTCAATCAGCATTACAGTATTGTCTGAAATACAGACTATATGCTAAGTATTTTCATAGACGAGCACTTGAAGTTTGGAAATGGCTTGAATCATTCGAAGGTTCTCAATAGGGTGCTATGCAATCAGGAATATTTCTAGGGATCTGGGATATATCGATTCAAAAGTGGCATGTCATGCATTAATGGAGTCTCACTTCAGTTATGATAAATAATTCCGGCAATTGTACACTTGGTTTGGTACCCACTCAGAATTCAATAAAGATATATTAGATATAAGTGTAAGAAGGGACCACGTTTCTCATGTAGGCAACTGTTTACAAACCAGAAAATATCAACTATGGTAACTTACTTTCTTCGTTCTAGAAATTATTTGTCTCCTCAAGAAACACATCTTGAAATCTGACAATAGAAATTTCAATATCAATCCAGTCTAAGCATTAGAAACAACTTAAAGCTCTCATTAGCTTCTTCGGCTCTAATCGGGTATTCTTTCTTTAATGACGGTGTCGAAATTAAAACCATTTGTATAACTACTTCTCTTCGGGCTTGAAGGCCGTCGTTCTTTGGAATTTCTTCCTGACGTTTCGCCAGCGCGAGTGGCCAGCTTCTTCAGAGGCTTATTCATCTCCGATGACTAAACGTTTCGATTTTTCAAGGCGTATTTATATTGATGCAGGTAGTCTGGAGTGTTAATTACTTCTGTCGGGTTCGTGGAATAATCATCATTATTAGTTGCCGCACTATCTGCTGTGATTTCATTAGTTATTCTTGATTTCCTCAGAATCGGATTCCAAATTCTGTTTAGATTCAACGCTTCTTCCTTTCTGTTAAAATTGTCCGCATGTTTTTGGATCTCTATTGCCCCCCGTACCAGTCGGCTATGGTAACCCTGGTTGGGGGCAATCAATGTTGCATTTTCGAACAGAATCCTATGGTCACCCTCACTCAGTGCGTGTTCCGCCACCGCCAATTTGTCGGTTTGCCCCAGCCTGCAGTTCCTCTGAAGAAGCTGGCCACTCGCGCTAGCGAAACGTCAGGAAGAAATTCCAAAGAACGACGGCCTTCAAGCCCGAAGAGAAGTAGTTATACTAATAACCTCGGCCGCGAAAGCCTTGACCATTTTGTTAAAGCCATTTACAAGAGAAAGACACAAATTTCAATACTGTAAGCTTTAGAAATATCATAAAAAAGTTCCATTAGTAGATCCTATTATAGTTTTCAAGAAAAATTATAGTGATAATAAAATGTGTGATATTGACGTGTAATTTCGTTCTGTAATTCGATGTGACTTATATTTGTGATGTTGATCTGACTCAGTTTCTCAGTAGTTGTCATCACCTCAAGAATATGCCTATCGATAATTTTATATACCCATATCTGCATACTGTACAAGATTTGACCTTCATATAATGAACTATATTCATTTTTGAGACTCATTTCGATACAGGCACTAACACTAAAGTTAGCTCAGACGTTGCAAGAGTATAAATAGCTCTGAAATCAATGAAATTTCATCATCAATGTCACTGATAGATCATTCTTGAAATATTATACAGATTTCCTCTGAGATCAGGTGTCTATAAAATCAATACCAGACAAAAAAAATATATTGAAAGTACTCAATATCAGGACTAAATTATGTACAAATGTGCAAAAATGAAAAAATATTGTATTTTATCAGCAGAGGTGAATAGAAGAGCTCAATTTTCTATCAACTCTTAACAATGATTTATTCATAACAACTATCTCTTTAATCAAAACAATACGTACAATATGTTCAATATCAAGAACAATGTAAAATAACACAAATTAAATACCCCTTCACTTTCAATCATTCACAAAAAGAAAGAGACATTCATCTGAAACTGTTAATCCCCTCCCAATAAGGCGCGACAGTCACTGGATCACATCGATTACACGAAACTTGAGAAGAGCCTATTAGTTTGATGACTGATTACTGGGCAAGATGAAACACTTGAGTCTAAGCTTTGAGACTATACATATGAAATGAAAATTAATACGTCTCAATATTTAACACCTTCCTGGAAATCGAGATCTTTCAGTACCTACTCCAATGAGCAACATTTTAGAATAGTTTATTTTCTCATCTCAAAAACAAACATTTCGTATTTACCTTTCTCTGGAGTGTAAGTTTTCCCGGGGTAATTTCAGATAAGCACTGCTCCTGCTGTTGAAAGCTATTCTTTTTGTATTTATATTCAGAGAGGCATTGTTTTCTGAGTCTCTGTGCGCAGTGGAAATTTATGGTATTGAAGAAGTCTGGAAAATGTGTTTATTTTCAACTTGCAGATAATTCACTATTCGTTTCGCTCAGATGGCGATGAAAAGCTGCTATTTTGTATCAACTCGGAACGATATCAGTCTTGTGAATTAAAAATACTGTGAATTCATGGGAAATTCTTTCAACCATCTCTAAACGTTGCATATTAGTATCTATGCAGGTTAAGTCAAACGTATATTGATTACAGGTTTACATTAAAGATATTATACAATGATTTTCTCGTTAGAGAGTTCAATATTCATAATTTAATATAGAAAACAACTTCTTTTTTTTTCAGATTAACATTAGTTCCGTTGAATATATCAATTTGTCTAAGTTCAAGTGGTGAATGTTAGTTATATCAATTTTCTGTGAAATTGTGGAACATCCTTGAAGGAATGTGACTCAAAATAGACTGACGGGATAGAAAATCAAATTTTTTTCTGGAAATAAGTGTTTTCCTTTGAGTCTTACCAGCTCTCGTCACCCATTCCAACACCAACCTGGATGAACTTTGCTTGTCCTCAGATCGTTGACAAAAATCAACTGAATCGACTCAATGTGCATTCAACTTTTGGTTAGACCCTTCTTCCGTTTTCAATTCCAATTAGCCGATCGAAATCTGTCGTTTCGGAGGGTTATAGGCTGACGCTGAACAAAATTAGGAAAATGTTTTTTTGTTGTTTTGCAGTTTTTATCCTTCCACCACCTGGAATAATTCGAAATGTCCTAAAAGAAAACGTTTCACTTGCATGGATCAATTTATATAAACAACTTATCAATTTGTTGATGTTTCGGAAACTCAATCAATTTCCATTTTCAATGCGGTTAGAATCTAATTATTTATTCCCGTTTTAGTAAGCCAATCTCAATAATAGAATATTTCATTTGGATTTGGCCTCAAGAGTAGATACATATTTATCTCGATCTGACAATCTTGAAGAACGAGTATTATAGCTCAATGCATTCAGGCTCATTCAGCCCATTTTATTTCTACACATGAGCTAGGTTACCAAACTAAGGGCGGGTACTTTATGACTTGATAAACAGTCCGTTAAAATAATCGGTGCTTAGGCTGTGCATTCACTCTAGCAAATGACAGTATGTGGTGTCCATTCTCAGCAACGATTATTTTAACGGAGTCTTAATCAGGTCGTAAAGTATCCACCCTGAGTATTTGCTCAGCATTTCGTGGAGGTGTGGAGGCTGGCTGTCCATACAGAATACACGTCTAGCCATCGGTATGGATGTGCAGAATATTATTATTTATACTTTACCTATTTCATTTTTTGCTGTTGTGGTTATTTCTGTGACCTTGTATTGGAGTAAAGTGGCAAATTTTTCTAAGGCGCATATAAACACCCTCTACGTATGAGCCTGCTCACTTTCGTGAGAGATTTTGTATGGTCAGTTAGAAGAAGGCGAGATATTACTTTTCGTTTTTTGCATCGCCTGTCAATGATTTAAGTAAAACAAGTTCATGGGCAGAAATCTATGCATATATCTTCCTTTTACGATCACCATCCTACAAACGCCACCGATCATGAACTAATTTCTAGTTTCGTAGCATATGAGCGTATTACTAACAGCAAATCCATGCTATCGGAATAGCACTACCACCCAAAGATTCCCATGTGATAAAATCAACAACAACCATTGTCGATATCATCCACGTCAAATCGAATCCCGTGATAATTGAAATGAACATATTGCAATGAATTCGATGAACATATCTAATCATATCAACTGAATAAATAATAATTGAATTGGATATCAGCTGCTGTTTATTGATGATTTTTCATCAATTTGCCACTAGAAATACCACCGCTATTACCGGCCAAATTATATTATTGCATCCATGAAAATATAGAAAATGAATAATATTCGTATATGATGAATGATATTCCTGTAAGGTCCCTTCAGATGTGGTGAATATATTATATAACGTTCATTGGAAATTATTGAGAATGGGTCGATCACTGAATCATTGAGAAGTTTTGAGCTCAAACCTAACCAGAAACCAGTACATTTTGAAATAGTTCATTGGATGCACAACAAAGCACCGTTGTCTAGTCACTAGTGCAACTTTTTTTTTACTACCACTTATGAATATGCTGATTCCTCAACAGTTTACACGATGAACAGAAAACTAGAATACTCAAAAAATGTAATGGTTTCAATGTTTATTGTGCCATTCTTCGCTTGAATAATCAATTACGAAAAACAACCCTGAAGCCCTGAATGGTTTTAAACACAATCTCACAAAGATCATAATATTTTCCTGAGAACGGGTTCTACAAGCACTGGCGTTAGTCTGGGAATACCTAAAACGAATTATTTTAGAATTCGAATTCATGCTAAGGATGACCATTATAAACATTCAACTGCTGAATAACAGAATAATATTATTTCGACAAATAGCTATTCAAAATTCAATTCTATATCTACTTGTGAACTGCTGGTGTTTGTTTATCTAATACACCGACCGATCTGGAAGCACTGTAGGTTTTTCTGGTTTTCCCTATGGTTGAAATAGTGGAGAAATGGAAGGAGGATTCGAATCCTTTCCTTGGGGTAATAGCTCAGATACTCTTTGTGATAACCAGGATTTGATCAGTTGGTGAAAACAATAATTACAAACTTTATTGAATCACCCATTAATTCAAAAACGAAAATCATTCATTAAAACCTATACTTACAATATAATGACTCCACAATAATAAATTTATATATCTGAGGGCAGAATGGCTCCACTGACTACTTTTTAATAACAGTAATTTCGTAAAGACAGTGTTCTTTTATGTATCTTGAAATTTTGTTTGCTAATCCCCGAATCAGAGCACTTCTTATATAACACATTCGAATTGTGTTGGCCCAAACAGTTAGACTTGCATCAACCCATGGCAAAGACCTTTTATGGGGCAATAAGCAAATGCGCCACAAAATAAGTCAATAAGTCGCCCCATAGCACTAGGCCTCTCCGGAACATCAACACAAGGGTCTATACTCAGTTTTTGGATTTCTTCTATTGTTTTCGTATAATATTCAGAACTAGTGGTCTATTTCAGCCTTCACTCTGAGTAATGATCGGTCGTTTGAGTAACTCATTAGGCGTTACATTATCTCAACATTTAGAATTACTTTATCGATTGCATATCTGTATTATATTTGTTAATTAAATCTACTACGTCATTGGAAACAAGTTGTCAATATCAGTTTTTTCGATTGATCAGTGTTTGAATTGTCATTAAATTATTTCAGTTAATTAAAGGCCGCCAATATTCATATCCATATCAGTTGCCAATTCGAAATTATAGCCATATTATGGAACTCGAATTTCTACTGATTATTGGAAATAAATTTACTGCCTATGACGTATGTTTTAGCTCTGATCCAAGGATTTTCATCATCATCATTTTTACATTATTCAGCGGACTGGTAGTATTTTTTGTCGGAGAAGTTCCCAAAACGAACCAACCACCTCATAAGTGTTTTTTTTTCAGGAATCAATATAGGAATTTATTCAATAGTTAGGTATGTTTCATCAGGTGCGAAGTGACACTGATATTTTGAGTTCGAAGTATAGAAATTGCAGAAGCATAGTTGCACATGGTAACAATCGAAAACTTGATATTAAGTGAACGCATAAGTGAGCAAAATTTTGAATATGATACATAATTAACGTGACCATAGGTCCCGCTTCGGCGTGGCGTGGCATGGCTGGCGGCCCGCACGGGAAGTCAAATTTTATAATATTTCATGCCATGCTTATCAAGGAGAGCCTTGGCATTCTTAGCAGGAAGAGGAATTTAGATTTATTAGAGTGGTACAACTGCAAAATAATTCTTACAGTATAAGTAAGTACGTGTATTCTCATTCTGGACCCAGTACTCAGTCAGTATCACGACAGCAGTAGTTTTATTTAAGTTCAAGGCGGACGAAACTAGTATAGTGTAACGCAACGCAGTGATTAATAAGACGATAATAATACCTAAACGAAAGTGTACCTTTATTTTGAAACATTTTTTTTCGAAATACTGGGGGTTAGTAATTCGTGCCTACTCAAATATCTTGTGTTTAGTGCTTTGATTATTTTGTGTTATTCCTTCTTTATTAAAAAAACTTCAGAAACACTAAATGCTTTTTTTATTATTAATTCCGCAGATGTAGCGCTTTGGCAAAGATTAAATGATCTTGTTATGCATAATTCGTATTATAGTATATACAGTAGGCAGTTTTGTTTTCAACTGGAAATATCAATATTTTTGTAATATAAGGTCATATGTTCATAATGTATATGTACCAGACCAACAAATAACTCAATAATTTTCCTCATTTCACACATTGTCGATTTTGACCTGCTGAAAAATTTCTTCGTAAACACATTCGACATAATCTGTGGGCATACTTGAAACCTGGCGGTTAGTTAAATCATCTTTTGAACAATTCGTTCAGGCCAGTCACAACTAGGTTTCTGGGTGGCACCTGACAGCAAACAACTACTCTCCTGGCTTAAACCACGGAGCGCGTTGTATCATATCCGAACGGTGCCAGTGCAAATTTCTTTACGGAAGAAAATCCTGCATCTGCTTCTGACGATACAATCTCGGAATTGATTATCACTTATTGGTACGGGCACACTTGCAGACCGGCCTCGGCATATTTGACCACTCTCCAGTACAAGGTATTGCCATCATCAACGTAAACCTAAAATACCTTTCATAGAATCAAGCCTCAAACAAGGCTGATGCGACCAACACAAAGTCATTGCAGCGCCATCTGCCTATAGACGAGGTGTCCAAAAAGCAAACCGAATTCGCCGAACCCTCGTAAAGGGAAAATGCAAACACATTCGACATAATCGGTGGGCATGATCAGGGTTTCGCGACCAAGAAACTAGTCTTGGTCTTGTCTTGGTCTTGATACAAGACCGAGGCCAAGACTTAATAAATCTTCTCAAGACCAAGACTCAACTCTCTAGACCAAGACTCTCCCCGAGAGTCTTGATCTTGGTCTCGAAAAAAAAAATATAAAAATCTGATGGAAAATGTTATGGCAATTTATTTTAATTACTTATTTCTCATATAGTAGGTTTTCAATTTCTGTTCACTAAAAATCGAAAAAACATTTTTCGAATTCAGTATTGCAGTTTTACAGTTCACAACAAATGTAAATGTTGTTGTATTTTTTGAGGTTGTAGTGGTCCAATACCTTCTACTATTGAATAAAGAAAAAAAATTGTTACAAAAGTTATTCGGTTTGAATTTAAAATTTTCAGAATTATTATTGATACTGCGTTGTTGTCACTTCCAGCCTAACTTGGCAACGATTTCTCATTTTTTTTTATCACCCTATATATAGGTTATATTTATCTTCAAGAATACTGCGAAGACGGTATATAAAATATTTATTTATTAAAAACAGATACAGATCAGTATAAGTTGCACCATTGCGCCCTCAATGACCCCATAGCGTTTCTTTTGAAACTCGGGGCGCTTTCTGTTCCATTGTTTTCAATAGCATTAATTATAATAAGTTTTAAAATTTTTTCGCATCTGCATTCTACTGCTCATTACACAATAATCCATTGTATAGTATTTTTCACAGTAAATGGTATTGGCTTATTAACTGCAATAAACTACCCGATTTAATCCCATTGTGTAGAAAATCATTTGGTAAAAGATGCAAATGTGCTACAGGGTCGAACTCAAGAAATTTGAATTTTGCATAATGTAGGAGATATACAAGTAATTTTTTTAAATATTACAATTCTATTCTATATTTAGTTCAGTGTCGTTATCGCTATCCTCATCTAAATTAATTATAATTGGCGCAATTGATTTTACAGAAAGGTACGAGTTTTCAACATTTATAACATGACTAACAGAACTTTTCCAACTCTCGGTAGGAATGTCATTCATACAGTCCCCTTTAATATAGAGAAATAGAATTTTGAAGTTTATTAAAGTGGGATTATTATTATTGTTTTGTTAATTTTGGATATTTAAAGCCATTGCAGACAGAGCTCGCAAAAGAGTAGTGAGGCACAGTTGATGTGAGTTTGTATTGATGAGCGCTGTTTAGATTTTGATTGTAGGGACACGCTGCTCATTGTAATAGTGTAGATTTTTCGCTTATCAAATTTTTCAGTGTGAACTATACACATTTTTTATAATGATTTTCGCGTCACAAGATAAGTGATTCTTCTTTAACGAACCACTGGAAGAAGCACTATTACTTTTTATCCACGGACGCCACAGACTGCCTATTCTGTACCTTGGGGTATGGAATCTTTGCTATTAATGTCTGTAATAACAAATAAGTGTTATAAAATTATTGCACGCCGTAACACAAGTGAACACTCCCAATGAAATACAAAGACTAAAATGAACAAGAAGTGTAAGCTGTAATCCTCTAAGAACCCTTTCTGAGAAACAAAATTACATGAATCCGGTCCTTTTACATTTATGATGTGCATCTCGGATTTTACAACTTAAAGGTCTAATTGGTTTTATTATAATCCTTCAGTCAATACCATTAATTGTGAAAACTACTATAAAAAAGTCAATAAAAACCTTATTAGCATTCCGACCCTTTGGAACCATTTTTCTGGCCTGTCGGCAAGTGCGCTGTTTGAGTCTAATTAATTCCTTATTGAAGATTTCTTCAAATTATATTCTCATGATGAAATGAGAAATATATTTCGCTCACTTCACCTGTACAAATTAACAATTGTTAAAGAGTGAAATACCTATTACATGCAAATGAACTGTTGGACAGTTGAATTGAATAATTCAAATTTAGAGACGCATTTTGTGCCATGACCGAGACTATCAAGACCAAGATCATCAAGAGTAAAACCAAGAATGAGCCAATCTCGTCTTGGTCTTGAAACATGAAAACCAATACCAAGACCAACACTATATTTATTTTTCAATGCCAAGATTAATCAGTCTTTGTCTTGGTCTCTAGAAGACTGTGGGTAAATCAAACCATAATGAAACGAACTGTTCGACTATGTCGAATGTGTTTGCATTTTCCTTTCACGAGGAATGGGCTAATTCGATTTGCTTTTGGAATACCTCGTCCATAGGTAGATGGCGCAATGACTTCGTGTTGTTCTCATCAGCTTTGTTCGAGGCTTGATACTATGAAGGGTATTTGGTTTCTAATCATGGGAAGTCATCGACTTTATGTTGATTACGGCAATACCTTGTATGAAAGTGAGGCTAAACCAAAAATACATTCCGACATTTGAATCGCCAAAAGAAAATGCAGGATTTTCTTCTGTGATAAAACCTGCACTGGCACCGGTGTAAAATGCTTCACTCACATGTCATTAGCAAGGGGAGTAGTTGTTTTCTGATAGGTGAATGACCTAATTGAATTTATCAAAAAATGATTCAAATTCATTTGTCTAATATTATACAATATTTTCGAACGTTACAAAAGTAAAGTGAAATAATTGTGAATTACCTGTAAACGAAATTTGAGGCTTCAATGAACTGAAATTTAAACATGACACTTATGACAATTAGAAATTCAATTCATGCAGTGAGGGCTGAAAACGAGAAACCCTCTCATGGATAATGGACAGAATAAAATCATCAAAAACCAGTAAATATCTAATTTCATATATTGGTATATATACCAATGAATAAATAAAAAAAGATGGAGTCGGGAAAGTGTCGAGAGGTCGAAAAAGCGTTTTGTTTTTGGTCACTCAACATTGTTGACTCCGATCTGTTTACTAAATTGTTGTTCGTTTCCGTTAACCAGCTGACGAACGTCAACCCTCAGAAGTCTGTTACCCAATAATAAGTAATGATAGTGAAAATCATGAGATATTGACTTACTTGAGTCAACCCATTAATAATATTGCTCATTTTTCGATGAATGAAGGAATAGATGAAGCCTACAGAACGAATGATAGTTTGAGTTAATTAAATAGAAACAGTAAGGATAGAAATTTACGGTCAGAAAGATCAGGAGGAAAGAAATAACCGTGAAGTTCTTCAATATAAAAACGAATTCAAAAATTGAAAATCATCTTCTGATTGAAAGACATCAATTGAACCTTGACCATGATGTATTGCATTTGGAGGAGAAAGATTTTAAGTCTATCTGTCAGAGTCCCTAGAAATCAACAGTCAAGAAGTCGTTCAACGAAATATGAGTTCTAGAGATCAGTTTAGCAGGTGAACCCAGGTGATCTATGGTTTCGTCAATCGTAATTAGAGTATATTGTTTGAATGTCAAAGTTGCTGCGTTAATAAAAAAACAGTTTCTTCTGACTCGAACACGTTAACTCGAAGTGGACACAAAATACAAGAGCTGAGATCAATCAAAATACTTTTCAACTAACCAAATCCGCTTCCGTTTTCAAAAATCGTTCACAATTATTCGCTTCCACTTCGTTTTTCGTAAAAGTCAAAAATTTGATATTTGAGAGTTGTAACACGTGTGGCTATTTTATACTACCTATTGTGAATTTCACAAAAATGTTTTTTTTCAAGTCCATCAATTTTCGTCTAAAAAGCGAAGGTCTCCTTTAGCTCTTCTTTCTTGATAAACTGATCAATGATCCTCTGGAAGGAAGAATTGCCAATCACATCTAAAGGAATCCTGAATACATGTCAGAGGTTTCCAGCAGCCTCAAATATCGTATATATGAACTTGTTTATAGTCAAAGAATAATCTACGATTAGTCGCTTTTTATGATTTGAATGATCTATTATTAATGATTGAATTCACAAAGATGACTCATTTCCTTCGATTTTACCCAGTTCAAGTTATTTCTTAGTTGCATTTATAATAAATTTCCGACAAATGCGAACTCATAGGTGGAATAAAAATCAAGAAGAGCATGGTTCTATAATTGAGTCAGTTCAAGTCTCTGACGATTAGGAACTCAACATTTTTTATGGGATTTTTAGGAGATCGAACTCAGAATTGGGTCACAGTCATAAATGTTGAAGGTTGGATTGATTTAATTGAAATGATCGTGAATTGTTTTTTGTTAACATTGTTGATGCCTTGGATCAACTCGAGTTCAAACATGATACTCATGACTATTACTAAAGGATTGCATAACACGAAGTGACAATACTGAAATGATCATTGCTTTTTTCATCACTCAACGTTGGTTAGTTCATTTCATGCAATTCCGTTATCACATTCTCCATATGGAGAGAGTTCGTAGATAATACTTCATATGTTTATTATGCTAGTCCAGCCTTCACTGCTCCAATATTGCATTTTATATGAGTACAGAGCAGACTAACTTCAACTTCCCTGTGCAGAGCACGTATACCTCACTGAAACCATGCATATATCTATTTATTATCATTTGAATGTTGGAGCATTCCTTTCGAATCTTACTCCATTTGGGATAGGTATGGGAAAACTGAGGTCGGTATTAATTTATCTATTTCGAATTGTCCTTTCCAATAACTGAAAAATAATGCGATATTGATGGCAGAATCATTGTTTCTCATCCTGAACATGTTTTCCACAGTTACAAACGGGGGCAAACAGTAATATAGAGGATTCACTAATTCAATGCTTGAAAAAAAAAATTGTGTATTATAATTCCCTTCGAAAGTAATTTAACATAAAAAATAGCGATAACTTCAGTTCATATTGTCGTTTTCACAAATATAGTGTTTATTCGAATGTGGTTCACAGTGTTTCCTGTTGGTTTGAACAGTCATTGTCTAGAATTATACACTATAATTTTTTCATCAAAAACTTCCAAAATGAGGTGACTTCTTCTAGAGATCAATTACTATAACACTAAACTTTTATCAGTTGCACTCGATGCGCGTTTCTCTAAAAACGTTAGCATCTTTCGGAGAAGAATATTGATACTAGTCAGTTAGGGTAATTGATATTCAGAAAAAGTCCTAACTTTCACACCGAAGGTTCTATTCTCATCGTTTTTCTGATAACGAAATAAATGACAAATTCAACGTGGATGACACGGAAATAGAAATATCAACTGGGAATCAAGAGAACTGATGCTGAAAATGCTTAATTTCTATTTTTTTGTCGAAAGGTCAGATGATTGTTCTCTCAAGAGACAGAACCGTTTCAACCCAAGATGGAATATGAGGTGCTCTGGTAATCGAAAAATGTATACAGTCAGAATAAAAAATCGATTTGTCTCATCGACTTTCCCAATCAAATCCCAGCAACGAGTGGAGAAAAAGGGTTGTACATCTGATATACATTGTATGTGTGAATAACGATGGAAATCAATCTCCTGATCAAATCCAATCTAGAAAACATCAGATTTAGGAAAAATAGTAGTAGTGGTTGATATTTCATAAGGTATTTTCATACCAAACGACATAGACTTCGATCGAAGTCCTTCAGCAGATAGAAAGTTTTTGACAATAACTGAAAATCAACGAATGGTACTTTGACTCTACCTGAATATTGAACTTTCGTCCTGCCAAATTCGAGGTGGGCAACCTGGAAGACAAGAATTTATCGAATTTCAGTTTTTGTCGGGTTTAGAAAAGAGTTTTCGATAAAAGCTCCCACTAAACATTGTGATACAATCTCAGTGTCAGAATAAAAAATCGATTTGCCTCATCGACTGTCCCATTCAAATCCCAGCAACGAGTGGAAGAAAAGGTTTTACTTCTGATATACATTGTATGTGTAAATAACAATGGAAATCAATATCTTGATCAAATCCAATCTAGAAATCATCGGATTTAGAAAAAATAGTAGTAGTGGTTGATATTTCATATGGTATTTTCATAACAAACGACATAGACTTCGATCGAAGTCCTTCAGCAGATAGAAAGTTTTTGACAATAACTGAAAATCAACGAATGGTACTTTGACTCTACCTGAATATTGAACTGCCAAATTCGAGGTGGGCAACCTGGAAGACAAGAATTTATCGAATTTCAGTTTTTGTCGGGTTTAGAAAAGAGTTTTTGATAAAAGCTCCCACTAAACATTGTGATACAATCTCAGTGCAAGTTACTTTACAATATCATAAGTAACAATATCGTAATTTAACTTCAACATATATGTTATAGAGACGTTCAAGTGAGATATCCGGATAGATTAAATAACAATATTACAATATTAAGAAGATCAGGTTGATTCAATGTATCTGCAACATAATATATGTCGATTTACATATTATATAATTGTTGTAATGTGATAACATTGTCAAAATATTTAACAACAATTTTTATCATACCACAGAATACTTCAATTATACAGAAGCTAATCCAATGTCATATTCGGTAAAAGCCTTGCCTTCCCGAGGTGCACCAATAAGAGCGTACTAAAATATTCTATTGCCTTTGCTTCGGTGAGTCAGATGAAGACAGCTAATTAATTTGACGCATGTGAATTGAAATTTCTCAGTGTATTTTTGAATGATTGGTATATATTGCCAGATTTCTCAGTGTACATGGAGGTGCCAAGTTTCGATCAAGGTCAAATATTTTTGGGACAATCGTCTCAAGTTACTGTTTCGCTTCTGTATATAGTAAATAAGTATTCTGTGATCATACCATAATATAATATATTTTTCACCTAAAAGTTATACCTCATTTGATAACAAAGTTATATTTATCAGTGATATATAGATGGCGTTAAGTGGTTATGTTTTTGTCAGAATCACACCATAGTTTCAATTTTTCTATCCGTTTTTTCTCTGCTCAGAGAATCTCTGCCACTGTTTCCTAAGACTCTCCTTCGGTGAGGTCCGGAAAACAATGGTTAGCTGCATATGAAAATTATCAATAAAAATAGATATTACGTGACATATGATTTATTTTCAGCATAAAACAAACATCTGGAGTTAAAACTCGGGGTTCTCTTTTTTTTTTCGGAAGTCGTGGACAATTCACAGTTCACATAATCTATACATTCTACCTAGTATTTTTGTACATATTGCGATCGAAACTACAATCGGTAGGCCTGTGTTTTTGATGGCCGGGCCCAATTGCTATATCTGATTCCACCTTCTTCGATATTAATTTCCCAAATATTCACATTGTCTATAATTTTTTTCGAACAGGCAGCATTGTGTTTCGACTTTAGATTCGTGTTCTATGCAAAAATAGAGCCTGTAAAAAATTCTCTTTTCCCGAAACTAGTCGATGGGGTATTTAACGTATATCAAGATGACTTTTCATAACTAAATGAAAACCAAGCATTTACCATCTACTCTTACCTTATGATTAGCACTTGTTTATCATCAACGCCTCGTAACTACAACGATACTGCAAAATAAAACTTCGAATAGCGGCACTACAAGATCACAGCATCAATAACTACTATACAGAAGCGGAAGGTAACCTAACCTCTGATTGTGTCAAGAATATTTAGCCATGATTGTTACATGAGTAGCTGTTATATCACATAAACTTGGATACTGTATCATAATATTGCATACTATATAGTGAGAAATTTTTTTTTCGTTGTTACAGAGTATAAATAACATTATATACATATATACTTATATACGTAACATCTTTCTAACAAAGTAAATATTTCAATGTGATCTGCAAGAAATATGTTGTTATGTTATTGTTATGTTTCATGTTTGGTGGGTTTCAATTCAAATACACCATGGAAAACCGTGTCAGGTCGAGTGTGAAAATGAAATATTCATTTCGACAAGGTCGACAAACTTCTATTTTATCATAGTAATTTAGCAACATGAGAATTTTCAACCCTGTTACTACTTCGCTAAATAGAGAAGGTGTATCCTTCAAGATGTAAGATAGTTCTGCATTTTCACTGCTATTGAAGACTACCTATTAGTTTGTGCACAATCAAAGGTCTCGTCATCCCTACCCTCTTGCTCCGGTCGCTTACTTGGAAAGACCATCAAAATTTGTAACATTTTCAGTTATAACCGAATAACTCTTGAAGTTTCTAACGACTAACCGTTAGAGAGCTATGGAAGTAGTAAAAAGGGCTGAGACTCCAACTTCACGAAACTTTTCGCTTTCTCATCGCTTTCAACTACTGAAACTCGGGAAAACTTAATCTCAAGCAAATACCGAATACAAAAATTGTAGATAATTGAATCACCTACACAATCCATATCTCAAATAGAGTTCAGGTCCAATTCAATGAGACCGGAAAATTGAAAACTGGCTTCTCGTAATCCGATTCATACTTTCAATTCAAATGATTTCTTTGAACTTACCTACTGACTAGTTTTTCAGTCTTTTACCTAGAATTAGGAAAATTTGGAAATCCACTGATATCCATTTTCAAATGATTTATTATAACAAGAGAGTCGATTCCATCGAGATGGAAATTCAAATTAATGACAATGTAGGAGGTTTCTGTTTGATTTTCATTAATAAGGAAAAAACGCGTTGTTGACTGAAGAGTATGGTTCCCAGGAGACATCGGAAGTGGTTTGTCAACTAAGTCATTTGTGAATGGAGGCTGCTCATAGATTCATCGACAGGTTATCAGTTTTCATTTGGTGGTCATGTCAGTCCATACTGATCAAAACTCGTTTCTTCTTCGGACAGAGAAATGAACATTTTTTGTGAATATGTGAAACTCTTCTAGATCCATTGTGTTCTTTAATCGAATCATTTCTTGAAGGTGTATGTGGAAATTCGTTGCATGAGGTAAATGTCCGAGAAATTGGAGGACTCGAATCAACTTTTTGTATTGAGAGTTGCCCATTCTTCCTGCAATGTGATATGTTCCATAAGTGTAAGCATATTATACTGCCGTACTCAGAATTGTTCTGTTGAAACTTTGCATTGGATATCTTGAGAACTGTTACGAATCGCTCCTTTGCAGGTTTAATTCCATCCAGAATCACCGATTTGTCTGCTGCGATAGTAAACTCTTGATGATCTTTTTCTGGTGATAAATACAATCGTATCCAGAAACGATTTGGTTGGAGTCTGATATACTAGTATAAGCTTTTCATACGATACATCCCAATCCTCAGGCACTTTCCATTCGAAATGGTTCAGCAAATTATACTGGCTGCTGTCGGTAGTATGTAGATTTTTGGGTCTGACGACTCGTTTGCAACTGCGGCTAACAAACCCGAATGATGCCATTGGTTCATGACCAGTTATTGCTCCATTTTATTATACCGTTAAATTGTCTTTATTTTTTTCTGCTATTCGAGGTTAGAATATAAATATAAACGATATTGAAAAAGGAAACACGAAGTCATCTCCACAACATATTTAATTCCTAAAGGAACTATGTCCTAGTTAAGACATGTTTCGAACTTATATATGTTCATCTTCAGTTAAGTACAAAAAGGCTGAAATAGAATTAACAATGAGAAAACAGTAAAAGTGATTTTTAACATGATACTTACGAAAGTTGGGAGATCAAAATCGACAAACTACATATTAACAATCATTATAACCAAAGTGGTTCAAGAAGTAGAATTATGTTATAAGATGGGTGTGGAACCCCAGAATAATAATGATATTTGCATTACAAATTGGAAATATTAACAAAACACCATGCAAGTGTGGCGTGGGTAGACAACAAAATGGACGAAATCGTGAAACAAAACCGAAATGAGCATCAAGGAGACAAGTGGAGGCACCTAGGAGGAATGAGGCACAACAAAATTCCAAAAAAACACTAGAAAACTGTATAAAGTTTGAAGGAAAAAGAACTGAAAGAATGGGAGAAGTTATTACTGTTCATGAGAAGAATGGCCACGAGCAAATAGAAAATTATAGACCAATTACTATTACAAGCACTTCTTTCAAGATATTTGAATATGGGTATTCAGATAGACTGAACAGCTTCCTAAACAAATGGAAAATTATCAGATGCATTTTTGGCCTCAAACAAGATGAATTATGTAGCGACGTCTTCAGACGCCTCAACCTTCTGACCATCACTGGTATATATATTTTCGAAATTTGTGTTTTCGTTCCATAGCTATGAAGATTCTCATGTATATGAAACTCGTCTTAAAAAAGAGCTACGTACACTCTTTTCAAAATAGTGCCCTCTTTTGAAATTTCTTGCAGAATTGGTGCGAAGATTTTCAATAATCTCCCGGTTCCTCTGAGGGAAGTGAAGCATGAGAGCACTTTCAAAATGAAGCTTGAGCAGTTGTTGGTAGAGAAATGCCCATACTCCCTTGATGAATATTTTTAATGTGTTTCTCGTATTAGATATATTTCCCTTTATCTGTTATTGTAAGATGTGTTCATATAGTTTGGAAAGTTTTGGTGAATATTTTATTCACTCACAAATGTTCTGATGAATCTTATACAGTGAATTCTTTCTGTCTTGAAGATAATAAAGTGAATTGATTTGGTGTTCAATATAAAATTCTTCTTGAAATTGAAATATCTGACTCATCACCATTAGAAATCTTTCCAGATCGGAAATTGTCTAATTCCTTCCTTGCTGTTTGTCTGTTCATCTACTTGTATATCGCTTTCGACATCGTTCTACTGCACTCTTCAAATTAACCTGCAAACCAAATAGATATACCTATGAAACTTTTTCAGCTGCGAATATTACGCAAACATTCCGAGAACAATAAAACGCATTCAGATCACACTGGAAAGAGTTTCAGCAAATTGAAATAAATTCGACGGAACGAATCCTGTCCTCGATACAGCTATGATACTGATATTTCCAGAGGTGATTTAAAAGCGCAATCCGCCACTGAAATTGATCGTTACGAAAATCTCAGGAAGTGCAGGTAGGCTATAAAAGCCATCAAACTAAATGAGTATTGCCATTATCGTCACACGACACGTTTTATATGAGATTTGTTATGGAAGGATCCAGCAGTTTTCCGATAATGCTTTCGAAGTATAATTTGTATAAAGCCTGCTGTTGATATCAAAGATATTGGAGTTTGTATACAGGTTTATAACAATTGGGAAACTTTGAAATATTTTTACCAACAAGATAAATAAAAATCGGATCGTCTTGATACTAGAAGGGCGATTATATCCTACTCAGTTTTAGGTCCACTGTAGCAAAATGTAATGAAAATGTTGCAGTTTTTGTGGAATTGAGAATGATTCTGCGAAAAACATGTGCATGGCAGCTGCAGGATGGGAAATTCACAGTTTGGCAAAATGAGTGAGAGAGGCAGAAATGCTTTTCCGCAAAGAACTTGTTGAAGTGAAGCCACTCATAAAGTTTCAAGAATGCGGTAATACATTTTTCTCTTCATTCGCGCACTGTGGAAAATTGAACTCTGATGGCGAAATATGTATTGTTGATCATCAATCATTCCTGATTCTTCCAGATATTTGAAGAGCTTCATATATATTGCTTTCTCCATTATTTTGAAAATGATAGATAGCTATACAATTGGGCTATAATTACAAGGTGAAGTATTTTAACCTTTTTCAGGTTCACTAAAATATTTCTTTCATTTTGTTTGCGAAAATTCTTCTTCACGCCCCCATTCGGAGAAGAAAAAGCCAAAGCCTCCGATCTTCCTCTCTTCGTAGAAATACTCACATTCGTATCAGATAGAATTTGAGTTATGACAAAGAACACCTATGCAATTAACATTGACTACTAATTTTGTTGATTATGACTGCTATGTTGGCTTGTCACGCTTCAGTAAACATATTTCGGATCTTCAGAGAAATCTCGCATTGTTTTTAATATTCCTCACGGTCCATAAATCATTTATGTTGCATCACACGAACGCAGACGCTTTTAATTTATCTTTTGATATCCCAAAGGATCTAAATAGGAGTTCGAATTACTTTGAGACACTGCTGCCGTCTGGAAATTCGAAACAGCTCCGTCTCTGAACCTTTGTTATGATCCAAGTTTGAATAGGGTAGGTTGAATCAAGTATTTCTCTTATGATATTGAATTACAAAATAACTAGTTTCCTCCTCCTGTCTTGAAGGAGAAAGATGCGAGTTATTGACAGAAGTAGTACTGCAAGAGCGGTACTTAATTATCTAAGTAACGAGACTGATACAAAACTTTGAAACAACTGTACGATCAACAATAAACACTTCTTGAATTCGTATATATCGTATACTTACATATGTGATTGAAAGAAAAAATAATTTCCAAAATCTTACACAAGTTTCTACTTCAAAGCGTTGCTGTTCGAGGGGAGGTGATAACCAGTTAATGGCAAGAAATAATACTATTAGCAATGACCAATACAATGCGTTCACTTCTAATACCCACATTGGATTGACCAAAAAAGGAGTATTTTGTGGGAAAATGTTAACTATTGGGTATTTGATACCAGAGAGGAACTCAATCCCGAATGTAACCTAACCATAAATGAATAAAATCTGGGGTCAAAGGGTGGCAGTCAGGGCATATGAGTAACCCAAGATATCCTTTGATGTTTTAAAAAAAATCAAAGTTCATCGGGGCTGATATGCCCAATAATGAAAGAACTGCAAATGTCTTCCACTTTGACCGTAAATGGACCCTCGTCAAGAATTGGTACACCGTATGTAAGATCATCCGAAAGAATATGAAAATATGAATATGAATTTCTGAAAGTTCCGTTTGGTCTAACGATTGCCTCCTATTATTTTTTCTATGCACTGGGGACATTGTTCTAGGTCCTAGGTGATCAGGTAATTCAGTAAATTATTGTTTATTTGGACGAATTAACTCATTTCCACAGGAAGAATGTCAGTCCGTTAGGAAAATAGTTAACCACCTTCAAAGAAGCTTGTTTCAAATGGATGATGAAATTTGTGGGGTTGCTGACCTGCTGAAGGAATCGCCAGATTCTTCTGTGTCTGTACTGTGGAGCATATGGAGAGGTGGCTACATGTCCCTGTGTTGAAACGGGCCGCTGGGAAACGGATTTCTATGCTGTCGGCAAGCGTGCCCCTGGGCCTATTATGAGCCATCGGGAACGTGTCCCGGTGCCGTGATGGCAAATCAGGAATGTATCCCTGTGCCAGAATGAGTCGTTAGGAACATGTCCCTGTACCGTAACGTGCCGTCGGAAACGCTGTACCGTCTCAGCAGCTACCAGAAGCACTCCCATATAACAAAGTCGAAATAGTCGTTTTCTGCAGTGAATCTAACATAGTTGGATATTTTGGGAATATTTAGGTCGAAAAAGCAAGTACTTCCATGACTAATATTGTATCACCCGACAGACACGTGTGCAAAGATCTTCAAAGTGGACACGTTTGCATGTGCTTCCGTGATCGAACAGCAGTCAACGCTTGAAAGGACCACCTGCACACTAGTTTCAGAGTAGTGGTTTTCGGTAGTGTAGAGGTTAGCACATTCGCCTTTCAAGCGGAAGACTGGGGTTCGATTCCCAACCCAGACCGCCGTAGTGGGCAATCGCAAGTTTAAAGCTATGGCCTGTTGATCCATTGCTCGCACAAAGTTTCGACTTCTGAGGGTTGTCGTTCCTCAGCTGGATAACGGAAATGAAAAATTTCAGAACAATTCTTTTTAGTCGCTTCATCATTACTTCAGGTCAATTTTACATTGCGAATCCGAAGGAAATCGTTCTCCTTATCTGGGAATCGATCACCTTCAAGTCATCATTGTGGACCTGTCCTGTACTGATGATACCGCAACTACTCCGAAAATGGTCTGCAGACGATTCCTTCATTCTGTGTCCAGCTGTTTCTGTAGTTCGATCAGAAGAAGCACTTGTAATCGCAAAATCTTTGGAGATCCTTACGCAGGTGTCTGTCAGATGTCAAAGAATGTGCGGCATAGTATTAGTCAGGAAAGTAGTTGTTTTCTGACGGACATCTGCCCTAAATCTAGCGACTCACATTGACCTTTTATTGAAACTTGTCGAAAAACTCATTTGGTCTGAAAACTGAAGAGTACGGTGACTATTACGTACACTCACGATCGAAACATAGTGTCAATGTAGTTTTTGCTTCATTCTACCGTCCTTTTATGTCTCATCAATTTCAGTGCCTTTTCATTGACCCTCTTCTATTTTTTCAAATTCATTTCAATTGTCTATTTCTTGTACAGATTTCTTACTTAGTTTCATATAGGTTTTGTTGATAATAGTCTTTCGCTTTCGTCCAAGTTATGAGTTTTGCATACTATATAGTGTCTACAGATGATGGATTTTTTTTATGGAAAATTATTATCATTATGAGAAAAAAAGAGATTTCTTTTGTCAACAAGTTATCAGATTGTCAATACGATCTGTAAGTTATCTTTATTTCTATAACAATCTATATCAAAAACAACATTTTTGCGACCGTGACAGGACTAGTTTGGTCAATTCTCTTACGTAGATTCCTAAGGAGAATTCGTGTCTGGCGAACCTGGTATAAGTGGCTAAATGCGTTTTCATAATTATTTTCCGGTGGTGAAAAGCTCTCTACGAGTTCTCGTGCTGGTGAACTTTAAAATAATATTCCGTAGAAATATTCATCATCTATAGACTATATATTATACAAAACTTATAACTCGAACGAAATCATAAGACTTTTTCCAAAAGGTTTCAATAAAATAATACAATTGATGAGAGTTCGAATGTATCCCAAAAAGGAGCATTGCGAGCATACCTTCGTTTCGAATATCAATTCCAAAATCACAAAAATTGATAAGCCTGGTGTACAATCAGAGCAGTAGCCAGAAGGAGTTCGTTGGGGTTTGAACCCATTCCCCCCAAAATGATTATCCGGCTACAATGATTATGTTTATCCAGTTTTCCATGATATCAAAAAATACCAATATCAATCAAACTTTTTTTTTCCAGATGCCCCCAAAAAAGCCTACCTCATGATCGATAATAGAATTCTCGACCCCGGAAATCCCTTCATCCCAGTCAAGGAGAACTCCGATCTAACAGTGTCGTGCGTTGTCGACGAAGGCAACCCCAAACCCCAACTCTCGTGGGAACTCACCCTAGGTTCCTCTGCCCTTCTGGAGATCCCAGAGGTGCCCCTCGAGGTGCTCAATTTGACTGAGACAGTTCGAGATCAGAAAATCGGCTCCAGGACCGACGCGAGGCTGGGAAGAGTGTTGAGAGGCCACCATAATGCAACGCTGACGTGCTACGTCAAACACATTGCCCTAGATCTGCCCTTGAACGTGTCGGTGCTTCTCAATGTACAGTGTAAGTAGCAATCATAGACATTTATTCATAATGGCTGAGACGGAGTCAATACTACTTTTCGGAAATTCATCGTGAAAGATTTTATTATGGGAATAAAATCAGTTGAAATATGAAACAGAACATGCATGTGCAAAAAATAATGATTGAAGTTCGATTTTTGTGTCGGTTCCTTGCTGAACTTAAAACTTAAGTCTGCACCATATGGAAGTTTCTTCAGTAATGGTATGATTAAATTTTGATTTTACGCTCAGATTTTGTTGCGTGCTATTCTGAACCTCTCGAATTTGAATTTTTTTTACAAAAAAACACTTTTTTCTGATATTTTGTATAATAACTCAGTGAACAGTGGATTACGATTCATCAAAATTATAAAATATTTATGTTTCGTCCGAATTGGTAGAATGGAGGATTCAGGATTCATTTTTCCCCATTCCTTTCATGAACGCGCTGCCTCCCATGTACCTATTCATTCAATTCAAATACATCATCAATCATTTTCGTGAAATATTCATTTTTGTACGGCACAGGGGTTCCTCGTAATTGGTTTTTCGAATTCTGTAATTTTGAATTGGGCCATATAATTGGTCGTGATATCCCGTTTCTAGGTTATACTTGAATCTGAACAAATGCTTCAATCCGTCAAATAATTTTCTGATATCTATCATAACATCATTATCCTTGAAACTAACACTGTTTAATTGTTACTAAAACAAACACATTGTGAATCACATATACGAGTTGGTACTCCAGATGTCAATGTTTGAATTAGTCACTAGTTTGCCGTCTGCAAATTCCATATTGAATGAGAAGCGCTCGAAACTTTTCCTCTTCTAGTAATCGGATTGAGTAATTCCCATGCCAAAAGCCAGTTCTAGTGCAAATGAAGCAATAAAGTTCCTGCTATCAGGAGTTCTATGATGGAAAATAGATTGCAACGAGAAGTTCTCAATCAATATGTATATTTCATCTCACAAGTTGATTTTACTTGTTCATTTGTATGTCTAACTGCTATTCATATACTCTCCATAGTATACACTGCGCCCCCGCTCAAAGTTTCATTACTTACAAGCTTATCCAATTCATCTTGGCACAGAACTAATAACATGTATGCCCAGCAATCTCTGTGAAGTATACTGAGTTGAAAAAATACCTATTTTATGTGTTCACTGTGTTGAAATGTATTTCAAGAGGGTGTTTTTTTCTTTCGACATTGTCCAATCTACCAGAGGGCAAATGAAAAAGTATCTCCGTTTGTGCCAAGATGGATTGGATAAGCTGTACTAGTATATTTGTGTGACATCACTCATCGCCGAGTGGGGAGTATGAACTCGTTTTGATAGAGGGAGATACCTCGTTTGGAAGGTCTATCAATTATCTACCCAACGATAACATATTTTTTGGAATCGAACCAGCCTTTTCAATTCAATAGAAGATTCATTCAAAGCTCACTTCAGTTCATCCTAATGGATGATCAACATATGCACATGGACATTTCTTACACCTTAGATTGTTTCTGGCGATATTTCGTTGCAAGCACCTCTAATTCTATCCATGCCTTCAGGAATAGTCTGCGGTTGTGTAAGTCACACCAACAAGTCCTCTGAAACTCACTGACCATTTTTCTCGTGTTCGTTCGACATATTGCATTATCAGGAAACCGCTAATTGATAATTATCTCCTTTTCGAATTCACCCTTTTTCCAATTCACTTCTTTTATTTATTCTCTGAGGTTGGTTATATAATATTTTACAGTTCGACCCATTGAATGTTTGTTGAAAATTCAGAAAACGATTCTCTGAGATATGTAATCTGAAATTATACTGTCTTTAGAAGATTTCAGTCCTGAAATGCAATTCAGTTTCAAGTGCTGAGCATAGAAATTAGAGAACTATTTCTGAAGTGCTCAGTAGAGAAAGCAAGAAATCGGTAATTGATAATTCGAACACTCAAGAATGGCAACTTATTTTGAATTACATCTGTGTATCGGACATTTTATTCTATGTGACGCAGATCTGACCATTTGAAAATACTTTGGCTCAGGCAAGTAACTGTACATGGAAATTCCAATAAAAGTTTTGTCCACGTTCTGAAGTGTCAATCTCACATTGTATCAGTATACGATGTGTACTGATTCAAATCAAGCGTATTTATTATTTTTGTGCTTTTCATCTAAGTTAGAAAAGTGAGTTGCATTCAAGCAGGTTTCAAATGTTTAAGAATAGACACCTTATGGCTTTCGAAATCCTTTTTTTTTAATTTCGCGGAGGATATTACAAATGTTGTGAAATTTTTTCCAAATCAGTCACGCAAAAGATATGACGATTATTGTGGTAAATAATATATCTATTATCAATTCAATTAATCACCCATTCGTTTCAGTTGAGTATTGATAGTTTTGATGATCAGGAAGATCATACATGCAGTTTTTTGTCAAGGACAGTTTTTAATATTCTTGAAATATGCGAAATGGCATATTCTTCTGAACACTTGGAAGAGAATGAATGGCTGGGTGGTATCGGTTAGGACTTCCGGAAAAATATAAATGATAGCAATGAAATACAATAAAGGGAATTGAATTACTAGGTCAAATAATCAAAGTTATCATCCGAGGATGATTGTGGTTACCAGCGATCGAAAAATCATGAGTACACAAACTTGAAACTTGGTGTCAACAATTATTAATATTCATTCGCTTTCTTACTTCTGATTTCGTTTGATTTTACCATTTCACGTTCAATATTTCATTTTTTGTAGGAATATTATTATTTTATTATTTCAATTTTTTGTTTTCATCCATGACCACAAATCATTTGAATTTTTTGCTCAGGTTTGGGTGCCCTATTTGAATCAATTTCCATTACTTCAATTGAATTTCTTCATTTTTCACAGGTTTCATTAGACTTGATTATACAGACAATATATATACTCAATACGAATACCACTCAGATAGAACTGTTGTCCACCACATTCAAGAAAATATAATGAACTGTCCAAATTGCCTTGAACCTGAGTGAGTTGGTTCCATGAGCCTCACGGTACAGTTCCGATTCAGAGTAGTAAAGTATGAGTTCCCAATTGCATCTTTTAACTATTCGCTCTCTTGGATAAAAATGTTTGTGATGTTTGAAAATCATAGTAAGAGCGAGTCGGGGGAAACTGTTCGACGAAAAATTACATAGTTTGGCTTCGGCGTCTAGCAATGGAACGAGCCACGAGGAAGATGTGTACGACCGGTCCCCAAGATTATAATAAGAGTGGTAATATTCTCTGATAAATTGATCAGGAAGTGTTTCGTAAATAATTTTCTGATACACCTCGTATATTCAAATTTAGGTGTCAGTTTGAAATTATCCACCCACTAATCTCTCAACAAAAAGGATTTGACAACTGTGAATTTTGACAACGTCACTCTATCGAAATCTAATGTAGTCGTGAGTTACATTTGAACGAGGGGTCAATATTCCAGTAAAAATTTTATTTGGAGTAGGAAAATTCATTGTTTAATGTCCTACCGAATATGGATGAAGGTTTGGACAGCAATTTTCCCGAAGAAATCAGTGAACATGAAGGACAAATTATGTTCTGTAGTACCAGCAATGGGTCATCGGATTTTCTGATGGGAAATAAAGAATGTGGATCAGAACGGATATTGAATATATTGAATTATAGAAAATATAAAATGTGTACCACATTTCCGGATATTGACGGAAGACTGAAAATTGGGGAGCGTGGTGAGATGAAACATAAGGAAAATGATATCATAAATAACAATGAAGCAAAATCATTCAATGATTTTCTATACAATCATAATTATCAGACTGATACCGAAGGAAAATTTCTCCTTCCTACATTCTCAAGTAACATTAAATCGAAATCTAGCTATCTGGAGAATATCAGTGAAGAACAAGATGTTTCTAAAAAAACCTCATTCAATGAATCAGGCGAAGAACTCACTGCTGATGATGTTGAAAAATCTGTTAACCATGAGCTAGTCAACAATGTAAATAATATCCATCGAATTGAGAACAATACTAATGTTTCCAACTCGTCTCAAATTACTGTGAATGGAGATACTCCAAAGCCATACACCTCCTCATTCATGGATGATCAACAATTTCAGGAAGAGTTATTTCAACAGAATCTCTTAGCACAGCAACTGTTAGTTAAATATTTCCACGAGGATGCTGAAAAGTGTGGAGCAATAAATAAGAAGAAAGAAAATAATACAACGAAGAAGGCTATCGCTTTGTTACGGAACGTATCAAGCATTCTACGTAGATTCACTCAAATTGCAGATAAGAGCGAGCAAGTATCTATCAAACCCTCTGACATGTACATCTCTCTGAACGATTCTAAGAACCAACTTCGGCCGGATAAGACATTAAGGTTCATTCGGCCTTTCAGATATCACCGCAATTATTCGGACAGTGCCACGAATTTAAACCCTATGGAACCCATAGAAAGTTGTATTAAAGGGACACGGATTCGTTTCGGAAGTGATACGAATTTCCTTCGGGATTCTTCAGCAGATGTCCACAAAAAGTCTTACGAAAATGTACAATTCTTGAATACGAAACTCACGCACAGTAATCAAAACAATAAAGTTTTATATAAGAACGATAGTAGAAATCTCGAGAAGAACTTATCTGATGAAGACTTTGAGGGCTGGAACTACCCTATTCTATCCGAGAGATATTTAAGTCTCAGAAATTTGTTCAGTAACAATTATCTGGAGAGTAACAGGTCACGGTACCACTTTCAGACACTGCCCAGAACTTCCGAACTCGTCGGTTTGAAATTTGATAACGGAGTCGATTTTAAAGTGTCTGATGAAGAATATAAATTGTGGCTGAAGCAAAATAATTTTGTGAAATATACGGATTATACCATCACAACTCCTAGTTGCTCTTCCTCTCACAAAACTTCAAGTGCAGAACCAACAAATTCTTCAGCGTCACATATTCCTGCAAATCTAGAACTCGTACGATTTTATAGGTCGAGTGAAGAAAGAAACAATTATTTTGAAGATAGACTCTTCGAAGAAATAAACTATGAAGAACTTTATCACCTAATTATTTACGAACATATCGTCATATCTAATTGTATCAACTTTTTCTCCTATTATTTTTTTGCGAAAAGATTGAAGAAGTTATCACTGATTGATAGATTATATCAGTTACTGTTTTTCATCATGTGTTATTACGTTATGGTTATTCTGAACGAATCAGGTATAAAGAACATCGCGGATAGTATAAAGTACAGAAATGTTCTCAAATAAAAGTTTTGAAATTTTTTCGAAGTTTGTCATTCAATTCGATAACAAAATTGAACAGTTGCCATCTTGATAGTCTCAAAATTGAAGTTTCATTTAATATTCGACATCCACTTTTGAGATGTCGTGTTGCCAACTGTACAATATTTTTGGCCACCGATGGAAGTTTGAACATTCATTGGAATGTTTGGTAATCTTTTGAAAACATCTCCATGAAAATAATTTGGCGAGATGAGGCGTCAATGAATTTTTCTAGTTCCAGAAGTAATTCACGTAACAAGTCCGGAAAATACTGTTTTTTGGGAATTTCAAGACTAGCCGCAGGTGAGTCCTGGAAGTCTGCGAGTCAGAAAACTTATCGGACATGTTCCGTAAACTAATTTTTTCGAAAACCGTGTAGAATAAGGATTCAATGAGACATATTACTTTATCAAATTTCTGAGTGAAACGAAATTTTCATTTCCATTGAATATTTTTATTCATGCGGAAATTCGAGTAATTGCCAATATTGAAGGAAGTGAATTTGTTTCAAATCCTCCCCAAAAGCAACAATTGTGATTCTTCCTGGCTAAGTCCGGAGAGTAGTTACTTTCCAGACTAGGCCGGAAAAATGTTTCTTTCTCAAAGAAAAATTGAGAGGTACCCATTTCCGGACGCGGACTCGACGGTTGCCAAATATACTTTTTGGATACTAAAGCCGCAAAATGCTTTTTTGCATTCCGAGAGAGAAATATCTTCACCGAGCTGCTCCGGCCTAGTTATCAAAGCAGAAACGCATGTTGAAAATATTTCGCGGCCTTAGAAAACAAAAAAAAAATCGTGCAACCGTAAAAATTGTATTATTCCATTAAACATCAACCTTCGACCTTCACCCATCTGTTTACCGGATGAAACATATTTTTATAGGGTTTCAAAACGAGTACGCCTATAATGGCTTGCCTATCCGAATATTGTCCAGAGTATATACAGTGAGATACCAAAATTTCCACCATGAACAAAACTTTTTTATTATCGATTTGTCAGAAAATTCTGTTGTTCATAAAAATGCTGCTGCTGCAGAATACTTGCATATGAGTACTCAAAATTTCAAATTTCCGAATAGTGTATAATTTTGATCAAGAGTAAACTGAAAGAGTCAAAAAGTTTCAATCCACCTGATCCGCCATGACATTTGAACGCTGCATAAAGTTGACTGGTGCGGCGTTGCCAGAATGCAAAATGTTCTTGTTTTATATTCGAATGGTATACATGTGCAAGTTATAATCCTTTAAAGCTCGAAAAATTGACATATTCTGCCTTCTTTCCTGCACTACAAAAACGATCGGACCACACGATGCTTCTTTGCATACGGCTGATTCGTACGAAGATTTGGACTTGATTGGATTGATTGCAAGAAAATGGAAGCAAGTATCATTGAAGTTGTGGAAGTAGTTAACCCTTAACTGGTAACGTGCCGTCTGTGAGACTGCAGCAATTTTTATTCTCGAGATATTTCTAAAATGGTCTCACTTTTCTGCGAATCACGCCACCTAATCTATTAGCTATTGGTGCCCATCCTATCATTCAACTGGGAGTAAATTTGGGTAAACGACGTCTGAGAAATATCTAGTATTTAGTTGAGCACAGTCTGTGAGACGGCACGTTTCTGTTTACGTAAGCATTTCTCGAGACTCAAAGTAATGGCGGGTCCGTCGAAACGGGTACGTTGTGGGGATGAAGATTATGATGACACTCTTTTGTGTTGGTATAACGAGACAAATAGCGACTGCAGTGAAATAGACAATGTTTCAGAGGATGAATTTGAAATTTTCGAACACAACAGTCACACGACGAAATGCAACAATTGTTCAAAAAAACCTTAAATTCATGACTTGTAAGGACCTTCCAATAAACACCTTTTGATATTTTTTTCATATAGATACTGCGTTTCAAACATTATCAATCATACTAAGCATAAAATTTATTTCTTTTGAATGATTTTAAATTTTTTTGTGGATCTTTCCAAAATCACTACCGATTTCTGTTATAGTTGAGAAAGATTATTGCGAAATCCTTTTGTTCAAGTTTTTGTTCGTTATTTTATGCAAAAATATATCAAAAGAATGTGTACCTAAGTATTCATAATATATATTTTGAAAAAAATATCATTGGAGATTTTTTTTTTGCTTCCAAAACGTGTCAGTCTCACAGACTGCACGTTACCAGTTGTGTTTCAAAATTCCACGTTACCAGTTAAGGGTTTTAAGTAACATCTTGCTAAGTATGGGTTCTGTGTTGAGTTGGGTTATTTGACTTATTCTTTTACTGGATTGCACCTTTTGAGTCATAATTAGTTTTGTTTTGTTCAATTATATTTAACCCTTATTATCCTAAATTCACTTTATTTTGAAAATATCAGGGGTTTATGACTTTATATTGTTTGAAATATCAATTGATTACATTTTCATGGCTAATTTTCAATATTACATTTATAGATAGTGATATTTGAACCGTTGCATATATGTAACACTAGGATAATAAGGAGTCAAACATACCAAAACTTAATTTTATAATCTTTATCATTTTATTTCTATGTTATGATTATAAATATCTCAGAAAACATAATTGCTTCAACCGGTGACAAATTTTCATATTGAGAGAAGTCACAGGGAGATACAAAATTACTCTCCCGATTCGGCAGCTCCCCAGATAACACTGATGAACAATTTGTTCTCGTTTATTCGTAGGCATTGATCCCACTTTTGATGTCATGGCTTCCGATGTCGTGGTTTCTGATGTCGTAGCTTGAGACGTTGTCGTTTCCTTATCCTGATGTGCATTGTCAATACGTTCATTATATAACTTGATTTCGGCCTGTGAACGGAGCTGACGCTGACGTCGGTTAACACGTTTACTTCTGGAAGTTCAATATATATAGCTCCATTCGTACAAGTGCCATTTTCGTCATCATCATTTGCAATCTGTAATGCTTCCTCCAATAAAATCTATATTCAGTCCTAATGATATGAGGATTTCAGTTGCCGAAACGCGTAACGTAATCAATAAAATTTCAGTCGATAGAATCATTGATTCATTCAATGCCCACTCACGATCTCCACTACAACAGCACCCCAATATCCTAGATGAATTTACGCCCCCCAGGAATACTTCAGACTATTCTTTTTTTCAATAGGTTGTACTATTTCGAGGTTAGATGTAACATTTATGAACACGAAATACATGGAAGATACAAATTTAAAATATTTGTTTATAAAATAATATACTTACTCGAAACGGATGTCCATATTTTTCGAATTTTCAGAATCATAGTTCAGCAAACCCATACTACGTACCTACAAATGTTACTGAAAACGCACCGAAATGTTCAAACTGCCATTAACAAATGATTTATGTATCTGTGACATCACTTACAACGACATATACACGCTAAGTTCAAAAGACACTCTTCAGAAAATGGGTTAATTTCACCATCTTTTAATATACTCACTGTATATAATATATGAGATGATAACATTACACCATTCATCCACTGTTATATCGATAATCAGACGTTATTAAAGTAATGCTAGGTTAGTTAGGTTTGACTTTCATTTATCCCAATAACCAGACGTTTTTCAAATGATGTTAGGTCAGTTAGGTTTGACTTTCATTTTTCTCCATAATCAGACTTTATTCACGTGATGCAAGGCCCTCAAAGACTTGTATAGATTCCACTATTAATGACTTATTTTTCGAATTGTAGTAGGTTGAGAACCCAAAAAATCTAGGAATGAAGAATCCATCGATCACAGAGTAATGATATTCAAAAAGTACTGATATAAGGAACATATCCTATATCATTCAAGCGATGGTAGGTTTAGTCCGGGAGGTACCGTCAAATTTTCATGGGTGATTTGAGTATGATTAATTTTGATTTTAGAAGGTTTTTTTCTCAAAACAAATGATTACAGTAGGTGTCAGCAGGCACGACTACGTGGAGTGTAGGCGTGGGAGGTTGCGAAAGTCGTTGAAAAAATTAACTTCTCGTATCATTTGGAAAGAGCTATACATTTGTGAAATCTTTGATTACAACATATACATTTAAAAAAAATATGTCAGCTGCATGTGATAAGTGGATAACGTCGTCAGCTGGCCGTATCAAGATATATAAAAAATGCAGAAGATCGGATCATTTGAGTATGGCTCAAAATTTAAAACGTGTTAGTTTTATATCTGAAAATTGTTCAAATTCATGTCAGCTGGCGATACAATGTAGATAAACGTGTTAGCTGAGCTTTCAAAGTGTACTGTAGCATTTAGGCGCGCGGCGCGATGATTATAGGGCTAACGTATTTTGCCACATCTTATTGTCAGCTAACAATTAATCATTTACTTTATTCAATATAAGTGTGCAAAACACTCTTCTTCATACTTCCATTCTTCAATTTTTGCTACCTGGAATCTGATATTACTTATTTGGAGTCAAGGAGAGAATGGTATTACGTGTTATTACATGTTATAAATAAATAAGAAAAGATTCATTTCGAAATAATACAGTGTGCCCAAGATAAGGATGAACAGCATGGGGACGTGCCATATAAAAAAACAAAGTTGATGATGATTTCTTCCAAACGAAACGTTGTACGGAGATTTTGTGAGCGCCATTTTGTAGAGGTAAAAAAGTGGCAATGAGAAAGTGCCTTTGGTTTTTTCGAAACTTTTCAAATAACTTCGGAAAAAAATAAAAACCAAATCGCCAAATTTCGGTTTTTCCCGAATATCTCCGGAAGTAAACAACATTTTTGGGATTTCTCAACATCTATTTATTGACCCCTTAATTGCGCAACTTTTTGTCCATTTGACCTACCGTGTAACTCTTACGGTTACCGAGATCCCCATGCTGTTCATCCTTATCTTGGGCACACTGTATAGATCTATCGAATAGTCATCCTTGAAATCAATCAGAATTTGGAAGGTTCTATGTTACCTCCTTGCAAGTCGGAACTACGACAGCACTTTTTGCGAACTTCGTATATATCGGAATGGTGGAGTCATGCCTATCTTCGTACGCCAACTATGTCGAAACCAACAGATTTCGGATGGAACGAACGAGATGGGAAATATATTTTCAAGTGGTTCGAAGGCGAACAGTTACCAAAACTAGATAGCATCACCAACGATGGCGAAGAAATTACAGGTATTCTATTCTTATATTTTATTCATTGAAATCAATTTAGTCAACTCCTATGATCATCATACTTACAGATATTTTGGAACATATTCAACAAAATAATGCTGAAGAAGTTGAAGAGGAATCAGAACCTGACATTGATGATCATTCTGACAGCTGCTCTGACTCTGACGATGACTCTGATTAATTGCTTCATACTAAAAGCTACGCCATATAGTTCAATGGAATGAGTTTTAAATTATTGAATATACTTTTTTGATGAACTTCTGAAATTTATTCTTCAAGTAGTACCTGAAATCATTTCCTTCCTAACATTTATATTATGAAATAAAAGAAATGATTGTCAGCTGTCAATAACATGTGGCAAAATATGTTAGCCGTATCATCATCGCGCCGCGCGACTAAATGCTACAGTACACTTTGAAAGTTCAGCTAGCACGTTTATTCAGATTGTATCGCCAGCTGTCATGAATTTGAACAATTTTCAGATATAAAACTAACACGTATTAAATTTCGAGCCATACTCAAATGATCCGATCTTCTGAGTTTTTTATACATCTTGATACGGTCAGCTGACGATGTTATCCACTGATCACATGCAGCTGACATATTTTTTTTAAATGTATATGTTGTATTCAAAGATTTCACAAATGTATAGCTCTTTTCAAATGATACGAGAAGTTAATTTTTTCAACGACTTTCGCAACCTTCCACGCTTGCACTCCACGCAGTTAGACCAGCTGACAGTGGTTTTTGTAATATTCGCTGAACCTAATGTCTATATAAAAAAAATGAACCGTTTTCAAATGCTCCGGTTAAATTTGACGGCAGCTCCCGGGCTAGTTATTTCAGGTTTCAATTAACTTGATCACAATAAAGGGCTTCGGTCCACGTTGCTATTCGTGCATAGTAAATAGTGTTTGAACGGATTCGTTTTGATCAACACTAACACAAAAATTCTGCCCGCTTCTTTACAAAAAGTATTTCCGCAGAAATATTCATTTTTCCTGAAACTGATATGTGATTGGCTGTGGGTTTCAATATAGTACTCCTGATTAGCGCATGCGCTCTCATATATTTTTCTGGTTCTTCCGTTACTGTATAATTCGGTGATTTTCAGCCAATCATATATAAACTTTGAGGAATATGGGTATTTTTCTGGAGATTCTGATTTTTGAGGAGCGAATAGAATTTTTGAGTTAAGGATTATCCAAACGAACCAATTCAAACACAATTAAGATGCTAGACATTTTCACGAACATTTCAGGTTGGCAACTTGGAACGAAGTCCTCTATTCGAATACGCTTTTGTCTTAATTTACAGTTTGACAACATTGCTTGACATGCGTTATCGGTATTATGTAGTCAGTTGTTACTTTTGTCAGTGTCGATGGTGAATTTTTCTAGTAAACATTTTAAAATTATCAATGGATATTTCGGATATTTGACAATTACATACTCTCAATTCTGGTCAACCATGAAAAGTGTTTGTTGTTGTTTTTCGTTCAAAATTTTGTGAATGAAGTAACGAATCAACAGGATTTTTCCAATTCAGTAATTACTAGTTTTTTGGCTATCATTTCAGTTTTTCACACGAAAAATAGGTTTTTCATAGTGTCCGCGCTAAAATTTCTATGTATCTTTCGATTTTAGGCCGTTTTGGGCGATTTCCAGAAAAATTTGGCGTTTTCACGTATCCTACACCTTTGCTGCTTGTATTTCGAATAAGTGGTTACAGATTATAAGTACCTTGTACATGTGATTTGTTGTGAAATGAATGTAGATTTGGTGTCACCTTGACACCACATGACATCCATTTCTTCAAAATGTCATCCTTTTCTCAAAATTTGCCGTGCTCTAACAAAAAAAGTTTGAAAATGAGAAAATGAAAATTGAATGTAAACCACGCCTGAAATGCCAATGTTGTCGGTGTTCTCCCAGTTTCCTGGCAAAATTCATACCGAATGCATGCTGTCTGAAGTTTCTCGTCGCTGTGAGCAGTTTGGTAGTCATCGGATATTTTTTGTCCTACTATTTTGTGAACTGCGAACCTTTTGCTGATGATCTACTGCTCTTCTAGTTGAACCATGGAATTTATCTACAACTCCGAAGAAGAAGACGATTGCGAGTACTGTGACCCATGTTATATTTTTTGTGAGTCAAGTGGTGAAGATTTATGTAAACCCTATAAGGACCAAATATTTTATAATGGAGCTACCCAATTCATATCACCCAGTATAACTAACGCTCTCCGCTCTTGTAGTAAAGCTCTCAGTACATTATCATACTATGTTAAAGATGATCAGCCAGAGTATCACCAACGAAATATGTGTGAGCATGCTAATACGTGCCATTGTTATCAGAGCAGAAACGCATGTTGTCAATATCGAAGAAACTACGAGGATTCCACCAGAATTGTTGAGGTTGTTGACGTTTCTTTGTCATCGCCTAACCTCAATCCAACACCACAAGAAGAGCCAACCAAAGGCATAGAAAATGATACCAAACCACCTGTCAACGAACTTGTTGAAAATATCGAAGATAAGTATCTCGGAGCTGAAGAGAATGAAAGCAAAGAACCCAAAGTGAATAGACGGTATTTTGAGAAAGTATCAGAATCTTTTTCATCAAATGCAGAAGTGGACAGCTCTTGTGAAGACAATTGTGTAAAAAATACAGGAACAGCTTCAGTTACAAGGCAGGAAATCTGCCTGCCTTGTGGACGACCCGTTGGGCATGGCAAGAAAAATATAAACGGCGTGGAAGACGACAATCTGAGGAACATCAATATAAATGTCAGGGTGAGACTCCACAAAAGAAGAAAAAAATCTCTAGATCAAATATCAGCTCCTGACAGGAAGAAGTGCAAGTGCAAACGAAAAGGGCAGGGAGATAATCGGAAAGATATCAAGAAAAAATGCAAATGTGAAATCAGTAAGCCAATTGAAATTTGTAATAGAAAGCCAGAGCCCGTAATGAAGTTCCTTCACTTCTTCAAGTGTAAACATTTAGAAGAAAATACTAATGATGAGAAAAGGAGATTATGCGCTTGTAAAAAAAATAATAGTTCAGAAAGGAGTAGATCGCTAGAGACAATATCAACAAATGGGGGAAATATTTTCATACCAACCACTAAACCTCTAGACGTGAAGAATTTATCGACAATCATGGAAGAATCGAACAAGTCAAAAGTCGATTCTGACAAGAAGAAAACTAAAAATAATAGTTCTAGAAAAATGGATACATTAAGAAAAACTAATCGCGAATATATCAATGAACCGAGCATTACTAGTAAAAAGGAAGGCGAATCAAGTAATGGAAAAGGGCAACCTGGGAAGTTGAGAACGTCCAGAGAAGCACAATCTGGTAATAGTAAATTGAGTCAGTCTGAAAGAGAATTGATAGAAAATGATCAAAGGTAACTTACCGAAAGATTTTTTTAATGATTTATTTCCATGATTTTTGTAGGAAGTGTAAACAGCTAGAATCTGCATCGCAACAGGAAGAAGTATTCGAAGCAGAGAAAGATTTTGGATATAGGAAAGTTTCATTAAATTTCAGTGAAAACAAAAGGTCGACTGATAATGCAAGTGATATGGTTGCCATTTTCGTTAATAGAGATTTGAAACATGATCCACCATCAGTATTGTCCCTGTTCACTGAAACAAAGCAAGTTGAATGCCAATTCCATGGAGTATCGCATAATATATCTTATTACAGATATTACTATAAAAAGGGTGAGCGTTGTTCTCATTTACACATGAAGGAGAAGTTCATGCACATAATTCAAACAGCAAAATTGCCAAGAAACATCTCCTATAGGGTAGCATTAGAAAATAAACAACAGGAACATACTGAAAATAGTAAAGTATCCACCGAATCGCGCTGTTTCCAGACAAATTTTGACTACCAACAGATATACGACTTGAGACAAATTTTTGAGAAATTTGAGATATATAAACAGCAACAATTTGTGTCAGAATTCACGAGGCTGAAGCAACGTTATCAGAAGTCACATGAGGCACGAAGGATTTTCAAGAAAAAGGAAAAGGTTGGAGTTGTTGAAATGGTTGCCGTACACTGTATTCTGCTCATATATTTTGTTATATTTTTATGGTTCACATTCTGTTATTAAATTCATCCGTGTCCAACCAACAAGAATTATTGATGAACAAATAATGAATTTGCTGGTTTTCTACATCAAATGAGTACTGAAGTCAGATTTCTGTTAATAGGCAGTACTGAAATTCATTGAATTCAAACAAAAAAAAACAACTCAATGATTCTTCAGGAAATGGGGCCAAAAAAAGAAGTTAGATATGCAAAAAATTATGTACGTCTCTTCTGTTCAGGGGGTGTCCCATATTTCTGATACCAGGACAGAGGAAGTGTGCTAGCTTCGCTATCTGGTGAAACGCGTTTCATCCATCACATCCATAACTATGCATCGTACTTGAGAGATGAGTACGTCGTAAAACATTTAATTTGAAAACTTTTGTGTCCACTTCCGATTCCGAAAGTACAATCAGTACTTTCGGGGTGATTTCAGATAAAATTTTGAAGTTCTCGTGTTTCGCGAATGAATCTATTCTAACTGATCCTTCATAGAAATAACCAATATACAAGTTCTTAGTCCTTGACATTCCCTACAACTTATGTCTAGAACTTCTTGCGTGCGATTTAACGTGTGAAGTTCAGTAAGATTGAATGATTTCATGTCCATTCATGTTCCACACGCCTGATAGTGTCGTTTTGAAAAGATAGATTCACTGCAAGTTCAGTCGCAAAAAAATTTGGAAGTGAAGACACAGTTCCACTTAAGGCTCATTCGTGTGAAATCTTGAAAAGGGCTCCGTCATCTGCATTCAATTGAGCCCGAAAACTAACTGTCTTTGGGTAGGTTCCATTATGCAAACAACTGTCTATTCGACAACCTTTGTTTTTTCCGCTTTTTACTCGTTGATCCGAAACGAGATGAGCCGCAGCTTCAACTACTTTGTCCGACATAGTAACCATTGTTTAGTTTCGGCTGTAGTGAATGTTGCAGACAATTAAGTTGCGTTGATATAAATGATTTCTCGCATGCTAAGTCGCAATAAACTGGTTTGTTTGGACTTCCCCAAAGATTTGTTGTATGCTACATGTTGCGAATTTTTGCCTTGGTGTAAGGCCGCCCCAGTGCGACATTCGGGAAACATGTAGCATGCGTCATCAGCTCAATCAGCTTGTTTTCTATGATTCGAGTGACTAGCCTTAATCATGGATAAGATGCGGTTGAAGCAATAAAATGTAAAAACAATCTTTATCAAGCGATGTCTTTAAACAGTGTTTAAAGACATCGCTTGATAAAGATACAGTGTATCGAAACATGTCGCGAAGACAATAAATTTTGTGGAAATTCAATCGTGTCTACCTTATAGCGTAATAACTATGGATTTCCATCAAGTAAAGGCCACCTCAATCCAAAAAGTAAAAACAATCGCTGAACATTTCTCGATCTCTCGATGAAACTAGTCCCAAGCATGGGCATTGAGCATAATATAAAAAGTTTGTTTCCAATGATTTTTTCCAACAAATATTTTGAAATGATTTGAATGATTTGCTTGAATGTGGTTGACAATGTTCCTTGCTGAAGGGTAATAGCAAAGAGTACCCCAACTAACAAGAGACGAATGCTCCGTCGGAACCTTTGATGTTGGCTGTACAAGTATTGAGAGGAAGTACGTCACAGCATTGACAGATATACTATTTCACACACGAAGATAAATAGCACAGGTGGTGAATCAAATTTGTACAAAACTGCACTACACTAAAAAAATATCATTCTTGATTAACATCCGTTTTCGTTATGATACTCAATATATTTTTGATGGACTGAATTGTTGACAAAATTTTACTATTGAATTTGGTTGGTGAATTTTTTTTTCAAATTCACTAATATTCCATAAGAAAATATTCACTTTGATACATCTTGTTTTTTTAGTTCATAGGATTCAAGTCTCTGAATTATATCTGAATTATAACAAGAAGTAAATGATTTAATACGCAAATATTATTTTGAAATTATGAATTTATTGTTATGATCAGTTTTCCTGAAACCACATCAGAAGTACTATGAATTTGTTTGAAATGGCCACAATTATCGATTGGTAAACAAAATATCAAATATGAAATCTGTCAATGTCAGATTATAATTTGTCACCGACTGACCTGGTAGTACTGTGTTTTTTTTTGTGTTTACAGTTGAAATAGCAAATGCTCTACCATAAAAACCAGGTTGACAACTTTATTTTGGCATGTACCTATTACATGTGCAATTTTTATTTCAAGAATTTTGGCTCAGATAATTCCTGTTAGTCTAATCAATTTACGGTAAATGCCAAAAATCAATCAAGAATCGGCAACTCTGCAATACATTCTTGAGACAGGAAGTATAGATTGACATTAACAGAAATACTTAATTGTTTATCCCAAAAAATGCTCTTTATCGACTCTTGTTAGTTGGGGTACTCTTTGGTATAGTATTTTTCACAGTAAATGGTATTGAATTATTAAATGCAATAAACTACCCGATTCAATCCCAATGTGTAGAAAATCATCTGGTAAAAGATGCAAATGTGCTACAGGGTCGAACTTAGGAAATTTGAATTTTGCATAATGTAGGAGATACACAAGTAATTTATTTAAATGTTACAATTCTATTCTATATTCAGTTCAGTGTCGCCATCGCTATCTTCATCTAAATTAATTATAATTGGCGCAATTGATTTTACAGAAAGGTATGAGTTTTCAACATTTATAACATGACTAACAGAACTTTTCCAACTCTCGGTAGGAATGTCATTCATACAGTTCCTAATTAATTCCACCACACTACCACTTAAAGTCGGAGAAGTGTTTTTTCCGCGCACGCTCGATTTAAGTTGGTGCCACATAAGCTCTATGGGATTGAACACGCAGTGGTAGGGAGGTAGTCGTAACACTGTATGTCCCAATTCTTCTGCAATTGTATCACAAACATACGTTTTTTTTTGAAAATGACTGCAGCACTTGTAAAAGTTCTTTTTTGTATAATTTTCCTCAAAATATATGTCATTTGCAGCCATGAAGTTTTGAATCACCAATTTCGTATTCTTTGAGCCAGGAATTTTTCGCAAATGTCGACTATGATAGCTTGCGTTGTCCATTACTATAACGCTGTTTGGCGGAATGTTGGGTAACAGACAATTTTTAAACCAATCTTCAAGAGCTCTGCTGTCGTATCTTCGTGATAATCAACACAAGAGTCCTCAATATTTTTGGCAGAAAGCCACATAGCGTTTGGGATCCAACCATTTTCTGATCCTGCGTGTGATATTGTGATTCTCTTCCCTTTATTTGATGGTGCTTTTGTTTTACACTTATCAGAGGAATCAGACCATCCTTTGGAAGCGGTGTCATGCGTGTCAAACCACGTCTCGTCGAGGTAGAGTATTGGCAGATTTTCAGACCGGTATTTTCTTATTGACGTTATATATTCAGAACGCCAGTTTATTAAACGTGTGGATTCCATTATTACTTGTCTCTTGTCAATTTTGCGATATTTAAAGCCCATTGCAGACAGAGCTCGCCAAAGAGTAGTGAGGCCACAGTTGATGTGAGTTTCGTCATTGATGAGCCACTGTTTCAGACTTTTGATTGTAGGGACACGCTGCTCATCGTACATAGGTAGATTTTTCGCCTTATCAAATCTTTTTCCCAGTCGTCTTGACTTTTTGTGACATCGGAATCTTTACGCTTTTTTCTTGATTCCATGGAATTTTCAACCTTCGTCAAATTACTGGTTACTTTTGCTGCAGCACCCGCGTTATATCCTTGCTGAAGTAAGGAACTATACACATTTTTTATAATGATTTTTGCGTCACAAGATAAGTGATTCTTCTTTAACGAACCACTGGAAGAAGCACTATTACTTTTTATCCACGGACGCCACATACTGCCTATTCTGTACGTTGGGGTATAAAATCTTTGCTATTAATGTCTGTAATAACAAATAAATGTTATAAAATTATTGCACGCCGTAACACAAGTGAACACCCCCAATGAAATACAAAGACTAAAATGAACAAGAAGTGTAAGCTGTAATCCTCTACAATCCCTCTCTGAGAAACAAAATTACCTGAATCCGGTCCTTTACCATTTATGATGTGCATCTCGGATTTCACAACTTAAGGGTCTAATTGGTTTTATTATAATACTCCAGTCAACACCATTTATTGTGAAAACTACTATAATACTTCGGACTTCCATTGTCTATATTATTAACTCTATTGAAACTCATTGCTGAGGATATAAAACAAATCAAGTGAAAAAATCAAATCAAAAAAATTTTTTTCAGTCAATAATGAAATTGAGGATTGATTGAACGAAGGAAATAATGTTGTTACAAAAAATTGAGAAAATTGAGGTATCGAATGTGAAATACTACACAAAAAATGTAAGTAAAGAAATGAATAAAATATTATGGAAAAATGTTGAAACCAAGTTTCAAGTTGAGTATATTCACGACGTTTCGATTGCTGGTATCCGCAATCAGTCATCACCCGAAGACGATTGCGGATACCAGCATATTTCATATTCGATATCTCGATTTTTTGTAACAAGATTATTTTCTTTGATGAATCAATATTCAATTTCATTATTGACTGGAAAAAATTGATTTTGATTTGATATTCTCACTTGATTTGTATGTTTTATCCTTTCGTTTTTAGCAACAGGATTCAATATAACTTACTATACTAATAATTCTAAAATCCGTTTCGTACGATGCGTACCTATGGACGCGTACCTTTTAATCGCCAAAATATATAGTAGGAGAGCCCACGATGCTAAATCGGTATTTACTCGAGCACCAAAAAAATCTATTGGGTTGCGCAACTTAGATGATGAAAAGAAAAAAATGTTATATAATGTATACCTTTTCATCGGTGATTTTCAAAAATGTAAAAAAACTATTGCATGGACATACTCGAGCGAGTCAGATATTGATATCATCTATGTCCTACATATTTTTAAAGATGTACATATGTTAATCTGATTGTTTATATAATAGGGGTGGTCGTACGTGAAGGTTGAAAATGAACAAGCGCGTCAGATATTCTGAGGGGATGTTAAGTGAACCTTAAAAAAAAGCTCTTATATAATAATCCAACGATTTGGATATGACGCAGACTCGCAGCCGTTATTAGAATGTGAAAAAAAAATCGTCATTTTGAAATACACAAGCGTGTCAGATTAAGATATATATGGTTCATCTTTACGCCCTAGACATTGCAGTCTTATAATCTGACGAGTATCTGGAGGGATTTGCCTATTCTGCCAATTTGAATTTTTTTCAATCATTGAAATCAATTAATTGAACAGCTCCGAAAAAAGCATACAAATAAAAAAGTGTATAATTTTTTTAGTAGAATACTTGTATATTTATTAGAAAATAATTATAAGCAATCAAATTTTCAATATTTTGAAACGTTGGATATTCGTTGCAAACAATATCAACCCACCAACTAGTGTGATCAACTGTCATGGTAACAGAAACCAGAGTGGGGACGGAGTGAGAGAGCAATAGATAGAGAAAGACTGGGAGAGAAATAGAAACGGCGATAGGAATATAGGCATCACGTAGCTGCACACATTAAACTTTATCGATGAATTTTTCTTATTTCATTTTGTGGAAATCGTCAGATTATATATTTTTTGCAATTCTTGAATTATTCCCTTCAGAATAAAAATTAAATTAGCCACGCTTGAGAATGTCGAGATGACGTTTTCACAACTTTGTGGCTCTCCTTTTTCTTTAGGTCACTCTCGAATTGTCAGATTAGTAAAATATTCACGTTTCAGGATGCAAATAACTCGCCCTACCTTAATCTGACACGCTCGAGAATTTCAAATGAACAATTTTTTTTTACTAATCTGATCCTTAATCCTTGAAAGGCGGCCATATATATAGGGCTCATATATGGTGGAAGTACAAGATATCCCCCTGTATATTAATCTGCGTCGCTTTACTGAATCCCGAAATCCCCGCTTGGGCCTCTTAATAGCTTTTATATCATATACTGGCTAATCCGTACGTTGAAGAAGCACGCACAAACCCAATGGAAAGTGGCCAACTGTCGAATTAGTTGAAACCATGAGAAAATTAAGTATCTATTGTTACAAAAATATCGTAGACAGCTGCTTGTCTGGCTCATGATCAAGAGGTCATGTGTTCGATTTTCCAGCGGCCAGAAATGTTCCTTTTGAGAATTTCTCTCTGTCGTATGGGAGGATGACTCTGCCACGCTTCAAGATTGACGGTACCACAATTAACCATGCTGCTCCTGACGTATAGTTTACCAAGTTAGTAACAAATATACAAATAAACAATCCAAAAACCTGAAATAGTCTCGATATGTGGTAATCATAATATTAGTCACTTCTTATATTCAATGAGCTGTGATTTCAAAATGACTCCAAACTAAAAGTCTTCGAAGGTGATCTCTCATCGTCATCTACAATAAAATAATTATTCTACGAGAAGGAATTCTCGTTATTCGAATGCTGTAAAATTTCCTCGAGTCACAATCAACCTTTCAGCAATAAACATCCGGAGTCTACAAAAATGCTCCCTGAGATTTACATTTACAATTTTGATGTTGACAATTTCCTTTCAAGGAAGACCGTACTAATCCAGCTCGTAAGGTTGGCATAACAAGGTTCTGAATCCGTTCCGAATAAATTTTTGAATATTTGATTACTCTGAAGGAATATGGGCTGAAAAACGATGTAATTTGTTCGAATACCTGACGCGTTGGGTTAGGTTGATTTTTATCGTGAGACATTTTTCGAAGCCGAAACTGACAGCAGGTTTGGGACTTGAATTGATGAGAATATATCGATATCTGAGAGATATTGCATTCGATTATCGAGAAACAATTTGACGAACTATTATTCATTTGAATATATATATTATTCACAGCATGTCGTATCCGACCGTCATTATTGAGATCTCATTAAAAGTAAGATTCATTGAATAAATTCTATTCCAAAAAATAATTCGAACATTCATTCAGCGAGAGAGTTTGTGCAGAACTGATGATTCTGATTCCGATTTTTTTTTGTAATGTGAATATGGCAACTATTTCGTAATGACATTTCGTTTTATGCAGGGCCCACACATGTTCATTTTATCGAAAATATGGCCCTGTAACATAATATTCTGGTTCTTACAATATCTTGAGTGGTGTGAAAAGTGAATCAATCGCCTGTCTTATGTTTCGATGATTATACGCCATCTGTGCACCTTAAAAAATATATCGCTGTCAATTATTTTTCCACTACGCATCAAGCTGATTTATTAGGAATATTGCTATTAAAGTCCCAATTTTGTCTCGACCAATAATTCTTCCTGATTTGGTTACATTATAATATTAGGGCGAAGATAATAGTGTTGCAAAAAACTTGTGAATGGTCGTATACCATAGTGACGATATTTTTTCCTCGAAAATGTAAGGCTATTTCTACTAGGTTTACAATCTCCAATGAGTTCATAGTGAATAAATAAATAGTCAAAATCTCAAGGCCCAATTCTCAAGGTAAGTAGTGATATTTTTTCACGCAACGCAAGAGACTTTTTTTTTTCTCGACTTTATTAACGGGACGACAGCTACTTTGGGGCATTTGTTATTGCAAATGTAGATAAACTCGAAAACGTTACGACTGAGTCGGTTGAGGTCTTCGATGTACCTATAGACCATGCCCTTTCGGTCTGGATAACCATTCTTATCCATTCACTTAGAAGCATGTCATACGGATAACGCATATCTTATTGAGCTAACAGAAAGGTTATCCAACCAACCGACATTGATGAAAAATATCACCACCCCCACGAATATAATTTACTTGATTTCAGTAGCTTTCTCTATTCATAATTGAAACATAAATAAAATGTCATCATCAATATATATATATATATATATATATATATATTATATTATTATTATTTCCGATTATTGGAAAAACAGAAATATATACTCTATGAAAAACCTTCACGCCATTGTTGAGTCCAGCTTGTTAGTGATATCCTCAAATCCAATTATCATCTGAAATATTAGAGGCTTTGCTAGAAATCATCTTAATCCCATTCATCTCATTATTGTTTTTTTGAAGTAACCTCGAAATTAACTCTATTTTCCAAGTCGTTAGTGGAAATTTGGCAGTGAAAATGTCAAAAATAAATGAAAAAGTAATTTTGATTCAAAAAAATAATTGTTACCATATGGTAACAGCCGAACGTGAGTACCTCCAATTTTATGACATTTGGTATTTGATCGCTCCATTTGATGCATTTTGTTCGAATGCTCGAAGAATATCTCTCGGCAGGACATTTTCTCCTCTTTTCTTCATCATTGGCACAAGTAGATAATGTTGCCCACCGTATCTCAGATCATCGAAAATTCATTTCATGGTTGTACTCGAAGGTGATATTGACTGTTTATCTAATCCCTCAGGTGAAACATCATATCTGGTGAAATTTGCTTGTACCAGAGTTCTCCTGAATGCCGACTGCGATATGGGTTCACACTCTCTATATGCATAGAGTCCTATAACCAGGTGAAAATAGAGCACCACCACTTTTTGTGCATAATACTGATTTTATATCTCGAGATGTTTTCATCTAGTAGATGAGTACCATGCATGAATCGATTATATGGAGCAATCAGCGATGGTCTACTGATTTTAATTTTTTTTTAAAAAATCGTTTCACGTTAGATGGAATCCCAGCAATTGTTCTGAAAGTATGTGCCCCCGAATTGACACCAGTACTTTGCGAATTATTCAACCTTTCATATTAACCTGGGGATTTTTTCTAAGACCTGGAGGACAGCAAGAGTTCAGCCAGTTCCCAAACAAAGGGAAAAAAACTTTACCTTGTAATTATAGACCAATTGCATTGCTTTCTATCATTTCCAAAGTCATGGAAAAAGCAATCAATATAAAGCCCATCAAATATCTAGAGAAATCAGGAATAATTAATGATCGACAATACGGATTTCCACCATCAAAAATCAACCAGCGACTTATTGGCTTATGTTCCTTATAATCGGCAGCATTCAATCGAGAATTTCGGAGAAACGATAGCTGTTGCACACGATATTTCAAAAGCGTTTGGCATCGGGGTCTCCTTTCTAAGCTGCAGTTTTATGGTTTGCCTCCTCAGTTGTGTGCTTTGTTGAAGAGTTTTTTGTCTGATAGGTCTCTGTATGTGGTTGTTGATGGAGTATCATCTGATATTCTCCCAATAAATGCAGGTGTTCCACAGGGTCAGTTCTGGCGCCCACTTTGTTTCTGCTTAATATCAATGATTTGCTCGAGAAAACATCTTGTTCAATACATAATATTGCGGATTTCGGATTTGTATTTGCAACAATCTTTCACACTGTTGAATAATCGGATAGTTGTTCATTGGTCATCTTACAGAAAGCAATAGCACTCTCTGATACGCCCTTGACGTTATATCATCTCGAAGATAGAACCCAAGAAAACGGAACAAACCAGTCAGTCGAAAATTGTTTATACACCCTGTGTTACAAGTGTAGTGTCAGATCGTCGTCTTGTTAGCGGGAAAGTAAAGTTTCGGCTCGTCGAGTAGGCTCGCCCGGATATCCCACAAGCTGTTAACTGTTCGGGAACTTGTCCGACTTTGAATTCATTATAGGAAACATTTCCTAGAGACCCATAATGGCTGCGTAATTGTTTGTCTCGTGTAATGGAAGGCCGTCGGCTTTATTCCGTCACTGCCCAATATTGTTTCGAATTCTATGGAAAGGGCGGATGAGCGATTAGTGCAACTTTGCATCACCAAGTTATTACAGGTACAATTTCCAACTTTCCCTTGGTGAAGCGCTGCGCGCATTATCTTCTGAGAATGTAGTTTTTTAAATTTCAAATTATAAGTTTTTCAAAACCATCGCATGAAATGTATTCAGAATTATTATATTGTGGTGTCAGAAGAAGTAAGGTTTCGTGTGGCGAGCGTGGAAATGCCACGGAAGTCCGCTGAGCATGTGAATATTTTCATCAAATTGCATTCTCATCGAATACCAAACGAACTTGTAATGCAATGCAAGTAGAATAATGATCATTTCGGTGCTGGTTTCAGTATAAATGAATGTAGGTATTCTTAAGCTTGATAGAAGGGTGTTATATTTTTACACTCACTGTTTTATGAAAAATGCTTTCATTCCTCCATAAATGACAAATGTGCAGCGGAAAATAAGAGACAAGCCAGTATGTTGTTGCAAGGATCGTTAGTAGGACTGACTCACAAATCAACAAACTTTTGAATCCAAAAATAAAACTGATTGCTTAAAAAAACAGTCGTTTGAATTCGATTCTAAATAAAATTTGGGAATTAAAAGTACGCAAATCTCTAAGATAATTCGAGCTCAGAGTGATTTCAAAATTTTACTGAAAGGTAAGCAGAAAAATATGATGGTGAATTTTTTCTCAATTGCTTCTCATAAATGAAAATGAGATATTTGAGGAAGAAGCTGTAGACTGATCTAAAGATTATCAATGATCTTGTGCTCGACCATCCAGGTCTCTTCCAGGTTTCAATCAATAAAGTCCTTGTCGACAAAATGGTTAAGGCTTTCGCGACCGAGGTTATTAGTATAACTACTTCTCTTCGGGCTTGAAGGCCGTCGTTCTTTGGAATTTCTTCCTGACGTTTCGCTAGCGCGAGTGGCCAGCTTCTTCAGAGGCTTATTCATCTCCGATGACTGTAATAACTTTTGGTAACGTAATCCTTTGAAAAGACACGCACCACGATCGTTTTAATACGGGCAGGACACATCCTTAGAGAGCGGTGACTGATATAATCATCAATAGTATCAGACCAATTGTCTCGAAATAGATTCTAGAGTCGGATTTGAGGAGAAGTATTATAAATACTAGTATCTTTGGTGATATATGCATATATTCCAGACGCGGTTGAAAATCATTCGTTAAAACCCCCTCTGTGCAAATGTTTCGGAGTCATCCCATTGTGAAATGACTAGAAAAAAAATTATTTCCATGAAAACAAATTTTTTTTTTCAAAGTTTCGTTGGTACTTTTTTATTATCGATTTAACGATGAGGAGTAATGAAACTAAAGTTGTAAAAAGTACATTTTCTGTGGGATGGAAAGTTTGGCAGATAAAGCGCGAAAAACATTTGCACCCCTTTTTCCAAGATGACGGCCGCGGGACGAGCGTGGCGACCCCACAAACGTGGATAAGCTCACCCTAACCCCTTCACACATCAAAAAAATGAAAATGTGTCCTCTGAAACACGCTACCCCAAATGTAACTTGGACTTATTGGAATATCATGAGATTCATATAAATGATTCAGAGAAAGTACAGAAATATTCCAGAAATATCACATTCAATTGAATATATCTTTGAGAGGCGATTCCTTGGGAGGAGCTGCAATTTGGCTAACTGAATTGAGTATTCGTAGAGTCGAACCTGATATTATATTCCTGCGAAAGGTTCCAAACAGATGCATTTGTAATAGGCATTTGCCACTCAACTGCAGCAATCATCTGTTACGGTTATGAAATTTATTATATTATTTATTTTTTCATTATCTGAATAATGCCTCACTTCAAATCATATATTTTATATATGAAAGGATCTCGGAATTCATTCTTAACCCTAAACTTTTTATTTCGCCAACTTTTCTTCTCCTTTCTCTGTAATCTGAGTGCACGGAACAAACAGAGCAAAAAATATGTCTTGCATCCTGACACTAGTTGACTCTGAAAATGAAAATCATATACTATCGCCAACAATCAATGGAAAGAATCAGATCCAAGCTTAATCATCTCATTTTCTCAGGTAAATAAAATGTTTATGAAATGATGTCAAGTTGTACGGAATTATGTCAAGTTGATTACTTATTCCATTTTTTTACACGTCATCTGTACCGGAAAATTATATTACTTTTGTTAGAAGTCATAGAAAGAAATGTTTGATTGTAATGATCGTACAAATTAAAAACGGTTGTCATTCATCATGAAACTGTAACACTATAGCCATATAATCATAATATCATCAAACAGTCGGAATTTTTTCCAAATAATGTATTGATGGATCATTTTGCATTAGGTATAGTAATGTTATAGTTGCCGTGAACTCATCTACCAATCAAGGATATTTCTCGCGAGTTACGTGGTCACCGTTCCCACAGCCCGGTCACTCACTCTGCTGACCCAGCAGCATCATCCCAGG
>JAVJAQ010004227.1:0-137514 GCA_032362365.1 Zygogramma bicolorata
TATATATATATGCTGGAACTTCCGGTTGATCCGCGTCTGGAACAGTTTCCTTGTCGATGTTTCGGCTCCCATTTCGGAGCCATTTTCAAGACTGAGTGACCTTGCGTCTAACTGGGTTTCATCACTGGAAATCAAGGATTGTATAGATTTCAATACTGATTTTTATTTTTTCAGATTTATGGAGGTTACAAACCCAAAAAACTACGGAACAAATGTTGATCCACCACAAAATAGTGACGTTCAAACAGTACCCCAATAATGTAGCGAGTTTCCCACGCACGATGGCAAACCTCATGAATTTCCTATATATTTTATTGCATATTTTATTGCGACGCACGAAATTCTCAAGGGGATGAGGGGTTTGGGGAGGTATACGCAAGGACCGAAAGAGGCCAGAATAGAAACCCAAGATGAGCGGGCTTCTCTTAAATTCCATTGGGACAGGAAGAGAAGGAGAAATAAATCATGTTAACGTTCTATTCGGAATTGTTTTGCGTCGTATCTCTTTTCAATTTAGATGAAAAACGCACAATAACAGTGATCAGATGAAACATCTATAAAGAAGGGTTATAGCTTCCTAGCAAGATTATATATCGTAATATATAATTTATAAACTGAGGAAAATGCCTTTCGGTTTTGCTTTCAAACGATGTGTCATGGCTCCGGCCTATCCTTATATAATTGTAGACACCCTGATCACTACCTCAATAATGACGATTTTTACACCATAGCGAACATAGATAGATGACTTTGTTATTTTACTCAAAGGCAAGTTCGATAGGCGTGCTCTGCGATTACGTAGCTCTGAGGAATAGTTCTTTTCATTAGGAAGCTAGAAACTTCAAAATCAATTAATTTGCCGAATACACTACAAGATGATATGGAAGTTTCACCTGGGAAATAGAACTAGGAAGGCTAATATATGTTACTAGCTAACCCGTGCCCACTTCGTTGGGTGTTAATTTATTTTTATGCAATTATTTTGTGTAGTTCTTAGTACCAAGTTTTATCAGGTGATGAACCTGAACAGCTCTGCCATCTGGGTGAACTCGAAAGAGCGTTTGAAAGAAGTGGAAAATGTTATGAACCCCTTCTTCACTCCGTTAAACAATGAATTTCAATAAAATAAGGAACACCTCTTTCATCAATTCTGTTGAAGTATATTTCTGCAAAATTTGAAGTAGATTGAAGTTCGGTGTCCCTTACAAACTCTGACCCAGTTTTTCACACCCTTGGAGGTGAAATTGCGGATGCCAACGACATAGAAAGTAAAAACCCTCCAAGTGTTAGATCTTTACGATCACTGGTTTGGGCTGTGCGTTTAATAACCCCCAAAATAACTTTCTACCCCTTTTCAACCACGTTAGGCGATTATATTCAGCTGAACAATACCGGTGGATCATCCAAAGTACTGAGGGTTCAAAGCATGAAACCTCTGCTGAGACCTATCTATACTCTGTCCATCCAAGCAAAGGGGTGATCCAAAACATAATCATGCACGTGATCACTCAGAGAAGGCTGCTCGTACACAGTCGCATCGAAATTGTATTTTTTAAGGTGCAGTTTTTTTGTTTTTTTTTTGGGTGGACTGTAGGGATTAGCAGTTTCTTCAGCCGTATCAGTTCTTGACATTTTAAAAATTTCAAACACATCGCAAGCGTTAAAACGTAACTGACTACTCCGACACTGTAGCGCGAATTCCACCAGTCGATTTTAGTTGATTTCGATTGGCCAGTGTAAGGAGGCGTCTTTATACTATTCAACAGATGCAAATGTATGTGGTGAACAGGCTTCGATCACGCGTTGATCACGCATAGTTACATTATCAATATGATACCTACTTGAATGAGAATTCTGAAATATTCAACTGGTTGAAGAAAAAATCAACTGTATAACTAGAATGGATATTGGCCACATCATTCAGAAAATAGGAGCACCACATCACCCCTCTGACTATATCTGCATTGATCCGACTGTGGGGCATGGTGAAATGAAGCAGTGCTGACAAAAATATACATCATTGCATCCAAAATTGTCAACATGGATAAGAAAAATTTTACACAAAGTTGGAGCAGACCCTGCTGTAGAAGGTGTCTGGGATATCTACACGGTTGTATAAAAAACGAAGGATATGGGATCCATCCAAAAACATTACATTAATATCAAACAGCTGCTTTGTGAGAATATGCCTGTGTGAACTGGTAATCGATAGCATACAAGAACACAATTCCTACAATTTTTCATCTCTGCATATAAACAATGAAGTCGCAACTCAAATATTTAGGGTAAAAGTTCAGAATTGATACTTGATTCTGCATTGAATTTCCAAATGCATTCCTTTTCAAGAAATTGAAGTCAACTCACAGGTTCAAATTCATTCTGTCAGAGAAAATGAAAAAAAAATCATTGCTTCATATGGAACCGAAGTTGATTTACAGGTTAAAATTTGGTCAACAAGACAAAATGAAACTCAAAATTATTGGGTTACTATCCCTACCTCAGATCGACTATTGACAGTATAATTTCAAGTTAGTCTACTCTATAATCCTCAGTACCGTGATATGATACAGTATAGATCATTTGAAAGCTTTAGAGGAGACCAGAATTTTTCTGAAATACAATGGGACTCATTATTTCAGGTGTGATGCTCAATTTGAATTTTGTATTTGTATATTCAAATTTCAATCATATTTCTACAATATGTATGACTGACATTGCAATGTGACATGTTCAAAAGAGGGGTAGTAGAAGAACGTGTGGCACAAACTATATGCTGTAATTGTTTATTTTTGTAATCCCACAATATTTTTTTATTTTTTATCGAATCAGAAGGGTGTTTCAAAATATTTCAGACGGCTGGACAAACCGTTCACAATTCTCTTTCTTGTATAGTTTCTAATGATCTAATCTAGAGAGATCTCACACGCAGTGGAAAACCTGACGAATTTCCCCTATTTCTTATAGAATATTTTATTTCGACGCACACAGCTCACAAGGGTTTGTGGAGTATAGGGTGGAATGAGCAAAGACCAGATGAGACTGGGATAGAAACTCAAGATGTTCGGGATTCTCTGGACTTTCATTGGAGAAGGGAGAAGGAAATCATTGCAGCATCGCATTCTGTTAGGAATGGAATTACATTGTAGGAATTTCCGGTATCTTTTGAAGACGAACGGATCGCAGAAAGTGTGTGTCAAGTCTGGTTGTGGCGGTTTCAAGGATTTGTTACATCGGGAAAAAAATCTACAAGAAAGAAGAAATGGTTCAATCGGGAATAAACAGGAATGCGTTGTATACGACTTTTCAATTGTTAGTTTTCCGAATGTTGCTTATCCGAAGGTATATGATATATTTGTCATATTTGATTGTGTAACGGTCAGTTGATGATTCAATTGCAATATACGAATATCAAACAGGATGAAAAATCCTGTTTGAGGAAGTTATTGTATAGCGGAACAAGTGTCGCGGTTTTTGTACACCAAAACTGTGATATTTTTTGTTGACAATGGATCGATATCATTTCAATATCATGTGCAACACCACATCGAATTTTCTCAAATGATGAATATAATTGGAATTTGAGAGTTACCGCTTGAAGGATAAACGATAATGAGCTGCACCTCAATTGTCTCCTGCTATACTGGACCTGTCAAATTCGACTCACTGCAAATTAATTCTCAAATAGATCAGTTTCTCACGAATCCTGGAAAATGACCGAAAAAAAGTGATTCGGAGTTCTGAATTTTGTATACACCCACCAAATTTAAACTTTTTACTGACACTTCGATATTTTTTTCGACCTTGCACTCCATTAATAGTCCGGAAAATAATATTATTAACCTATTGCCGTATCTGCAAATTTTTTCCACTTCTCCCAATTACATTGGGACTCAACTCAACTAACCCAAATCATTTTTCACTTTTGATTCAAATATAGGCTTTCATTTCTGCCTGAAGAATACTACAAGGGCAATACACTTTTTATGTCGAACTGGTTGATTATTTTTTTTTCTTGATCAATTGAATACCATGTTACTTTATGCCAATGCGAAAATAAAGTTTAGTTGATGTTTCCCGCGGCCATATTGTTTACAAAAGCCCAAAGCTTGTCTGCATTTTATCTTTCGAAGTTTGACAGAAACTCTCAGAAAATTGAAATGTTCCCCAAATCGAACGGATTTTTTTTATCAAATATTGATGCAACAACGAACCAAAGCTGATGCAGATGGTGTAAACCTCCAAGAAGCAACGCCATCTGCTGGGTGACGACCAAAGTTTCAAACTCGCACTGCCCAAGGCAGAGGAGACCTCTTACAGCGAGCCATCGTACGGAGAAGCCGCAACAAATATCCCGCCGCGATCGGGAATCATTTTCGGTCAACTTGCAGAAAGCTGCAACCCTTCACTGAAATCAGAATTTCCATGCTCGAAATGAATGCATCCACAAATCCAATGCTAGACAGCTATTTCGACCCTCCAGGTCTCATCAGTCACACTTAGCTGGACTGTGAACACAAACATTTCGAACTACCTACTCTTAAAATCTCTGAAACTGGTGCAGATGGAGTTAACCTCCAAGGAGCAACGACATCTGCTGGGTGACAACCAAAGTCTCAAACTCGCACTCCCCAAGGCAGAGGAGACCTCTTACAGCGGGCCATCGTCGAACTAGTACATTGGGTTTTGTAAGATCGCCGTCCTCAGAGAAAAACATTTACTTTTCACCCTTGGTATACATTTTCATCTCCTCAGAATGATATCTATAGCGTTTTGAGTTAGTTATACATACTTCTATCTGTAACAGCGATCCACTTTGTCGAATACCCCAACCAAGCCTGTTTTAATTTATTGTTATTATAATGTGTGTCCAGAGCTGTCACTAGAAATATTTTTGGCCGAATTTACTCCAACTGAAAAGGAACTTATTATATTCGAACGTCAAATCAACACACTTAAAATACTGTTGATCAGCCCTCGTATCACAAATGATGTTTTATGCTTTTCACGCACATTCTTCACACTATCATCAATATGACCAGAATGAGCAAATACCAAGTACCAAATAAATGATAAAAAGAAGGAATTAGGTGTTAATGATAATAAGACATAACATATACTTTCAAAAGTCTAGAATATATTTATAATGATACGTCCTTTATATTTTGTTATTCGTTTCATTTTATAAACTACAATAATTCTCACAAATTGCGAATATTCACTCATGAATTTTTAACTTTCAGTCATTTGCCACTTGTTGGAAGGTGTTTGACCCCCAAACTTTCCCGTCGCGACGCCCCTGCCTATGTCAGAAAATATCTTGAATCAATTTCAGTTGAAACTTCCATTACGCCTTGTAATCACGTAGAAAATAAATTATGTCTACGATTTTCCAATCTTCTACTACACGATATTCAAATTACGTCTCCCAGGGTGGCTAATGTTTCCCCCACGTGAATCACAAACCCCTACTGGCACGGCCGTTTTTGATAGTCTCGATGTCGTTGATCGAAAAACTTTCCATGATGGCCACAATCTACTTTTAGACTGAGTGCAAAAAACTTACATATCGAGTAATAAACTGAAATAAAAAAAACAATACTATCATCAATGACAGTGATGAAAATCATTCCGTACCCGTGCAAAAATTGTAAACATGTTTTATACAGGGTTTACCAAGAAAAATTTTCCACGGAAATTTTTTCGAATACCAATATATTGAAAGCAGGAACGTGGATAATTTTGTTGTTTAGGAAATATTATTTGGCATGCTTCACCTACGAATCAGAAAATAGAAATTACCACTTCTATGAAAGGAGTCGAATAAAAATAATACCAACACTCTCTGTTTGATTTATTAACAAGAACGAAGAAAAAGTCCATCTAAAACAGCTACTCCCCTTTCTATATGGCACGACGGGCACTGAGTTGCATAGAAATGACCTTTTTTTTTGCTCAATTTGCATACCAAGCATATGAAAATTCATTCTTTTGGAATGTTACCCCGAATATTTCAGAAATGAACTAAATGAATAAAATGGAAATCTTTGAGGATAGTTACTAGAAAACTAAAAGAGACATATTCCAATTCCTGAAGGATACGAATTTATTTCTCCATACATGTTCCAATCTACCTCTGAGGTTTTTCAAAAAGATTTAGTAAACCCTAATATATGAAAATTGTATATTATTTGTTAGATATGGATTTTCATAGGTCCTATCAAGTGAATTTCGTTTTAAACGATCCAGGTATTGAAATTACACACTTTAGAGATCGTCGGTTTTTGGGTTAATACCAGTAATCTACCACAATCTGAAAAAATTGAGGATTAACATTGAAATCTATACAAGGGTAGAAGGACAGATTTGTCGGGACGTGTCACTACGTCGAATTCCCATTAGGGGCCGTTCATAAAATACGTTCGCAAACAAGGGGGGGGGAGGGGTCTGGCTGAGTGTGACAAGATGTGACAAGGGGGGACGGGGGGTATACGGCAACGTGACGTTCGCCGTTTATTATTTTTTGACATGAGTGCTAGAAGCCAGCGTGACCAATTTTGGTAGAAATCTACTTTTTCAGTAGATTTCTGACGAAAATTGAAAAATTTTGGTATAAAAGATATCTTCAGTAGATTTTGGTAGAAATCTACATGTGCGACATCTTCCAACGAATTCCTGAACTCGTCAGATTTTTTAATCAAATCTATAGTGACTCCATCTTTGCCTATACAACTGAAACAAAATAAAGCAATTTTTTACTATTTCATTGTGTTATTGAGCATTGAATTTTCTGATTATATAAAATATGTATATTATTTGTGACCATCTATATTCAAATTGTTTATGAATATCTTGAAATCTAAGGCCAACCAACATATAATATTATTTATTATTTACATGTCCGTTATGAAAGATATTTAATAATTTATTTGAATTTTATTATAATAACTAAATAAATATTTTTAATTTTTAGAATTTGTGTACTATCATTTAGAATTCATCATACTCAGCAGGGGAAGGTCTTAGTTTGTGCGACGTAATATTTCTAGGGGGGGGGGGCACAGAAAGTGTGACACAGCGTGACAATGGGGGGGGAGGGGGTAAAAAAAAGCTGATTTTAGTGTGACGTATTTTATGAACGGCCCCTTACGTCGAATTCCCACTATGTCGAATTCCCATTACGCCGAATTCCCACTACGTCGAAAAGCATCCCCACCACTTACGTCACCAAAACACGATCGTTATCGAAGCTGGATCCCATTCGACGTAATGGGAATTCGACGTAATGGGAATTCGGCGTAATGCCACACCATGCACTTTCAATATCAACAGCACAGCGAAATTCATCCTTCTTTTAGGTTAGGTTAGTTAGGTTAAGTCAGATTGGGTTAACAGGAAGTTGCAGAATATCCGGTAAATTTTGCGAGTCCGTATCACCATGCACTTTCAATATCAACAGCACAGCGAAATTCATCCTTCTTTTAGGTTAGGTTAGTTAGGTTAAGTCAGATTGGGTTAACAGGAAATTGCAGAATATCCGGTAAATTTTGCGAGTGCGTATCACTACGTCGAATTCCCATTACGCCGAATTCCCATTACGCCGAATTCCCATTACGTCGAATTCCCATTACGTCGAATGGGATCCAGCTTCGATAACGATCGTGTTTTGGTGACGTAAGTGGTGGGGATGCTTTTCGACGTAGTGGGAATTCGGCGTAATGGGAATTCGACGTAGTGATACGCACTCAGATTTGTTATCTACCCCGAAAAGTTGCGTGTGAATTGGAAACAATTCCTTCGGAATGAAATGCGCCCTATTAGTCAGCAACTTATCGAAAATTATTATCATTATTATTATTGTTCTTGATAAACATATTTGCTGATAACACATTACAATTATTATTTCTCTACAAGAGGCCCGGTGCTTTCGGGGCAAGCGGCAAGCTCTTAACAATTCAGTGAATAAAATATAAGAATGGTGTCGCGAAAATCTATTGAAAATCAATGGTGATTAAACAAAATTCCTTCTTGTTGTAAACGAAAGAAACTATAATAATTTTCTCAGGAAGAATATGGAAATAAAAATTGGCAATGAAAAAATAATCGAGCGGGTAGAAAATTCAAATACCTTGACGTTATAGTTGACTATAGACTAACTTTCAAAGAACATGCAGACTATTTAATGAAAACAATAAGTTTTAAAGTTAACTATTTATATAGATGTTCAAGATATCTGAATCTATGGACCAAAATGATTATATACAATACCATTAAACTTCCCCATTTCACTTACTGCTCAACTATTTTGTATTCACTGAACCAAAATGAAATATCTAGATTTCAAAAATTACAGAACCGATCAATGCTCATAATTCTTTCGACTTACTTCTATTAAAACAAAGTTGAGCAAACTTGAATGATGGTTGGTAAAATAATTTCTTTTGTATTTAAAATTGGCAATGGAAGTATACCGGACTATTTTAACGATAAAGAGAACTACAATTTTGAATATCACCACTTTAAAACGAGATCAAGAAGAGATTTCCATATTCCCCAATTCCACAAAAGATTTCGGCAAAACTCTATTCTCATCAAAGGCTTTAGAGCATTTAACGAATTACCACTTTGAATTGAAAGTGCATACTCTCTCGATTCTTTTAAAATTACTCTGATAAAAAATTGTTGGATACAAGTAATACCTAATCCTCTTTGGAAAATAATTGTAAAATTAATTCATTTTCTTTACACCTACAATCATTACATTTTCACGTGTTATTTTAATGATTATTCACTACTACTCTTTTTTATGACTGAGTATACGGGTATTTATATTTATGCATGGATGTGAAACATATTTTATATAATATATTTAATTTCAAGTGTTAGACTATTCTATTATATATATATATATATATATATATATATATATATATATATATATATATATATATATATATATATATATATATATATATATATATATAAACATTTGACTATCACAAAAATACAAATAATAATATATTATATGAAAATACATATACATATACACTGTACATTTTTTGGAAACTAAATCTGCTTCCGTTTTCAAATATTGTTTGCAAATAGTTTTCTATAAGAGGCTTTGAAAAATAAATTAATTTTTAGATATTTTATTTTTAGGAGTAAATTGACAATCTGCCCCTCCTGCACATGTATATATTTCAATATCATAATATATTTCTTGATTTTCTCAGATTGTGGTAAGTTACTAATCAAAAAAACTACGGAGAAAACGTTCGTCTACCACAAACTTTCAAAAGATTAGAATTTTCAAATCATCTTTCGAACAATCTATTCAAGCCTGTCTCAAATTACCTACACAGTAGGTTTCGGCTGGCACCTGTCAGAAAACAACTACTCCCCTGGCTAATACCACGTAGGGCATTGAATTATATCCGACCGGTGCCAGTGCAGGTTTCTTCACAGAAGTAAATCCTGCATTTGCTTTCGTCGATACAAATGGAGGAATTGATTTTCAATTATAGGGACGGACACACTTGCAGACCGGTTTCGGGCTATTTGGCCACTCGTCAGTGCACGGCAGTGCCATCATCAACATAAAGTCGATGATTTCCCATAATTAATAATCAAACTCCTTCACGAGTATCAAGCCCCGGCCAAAGCTGATGCGAACAACGAAGTTATTACGCCATCTACCAATGGACGAGGTATTCCAAAAGCAAACCGAATTCGCCCATTCCTCCTGCGAGGAAAATGTAGGTAGATGGCGTAATAACTTCGTTGTTCGCATCAGCTTTGGCCGGGGCTTGATACTCGTGTAGGAGTTTGATTTTTCATTATGGGAAATCATCGACTTTATGTTGATGATGGCACTGCCTTGCACTGATGAGTGGCCAAATAGCCCGAAACCGGTCTGCAAGTGTGTCCGTCCCTATAATTGAAGATCAATTCCTTCATTTGTATCGACGAAAGCAAATGCAGGATTTACTTCTGTGAAGAAACCTGCACAGGCACCGGTCGGATATAATTCAATGCCCTTCGTGGTATTAGCCAGGGGAGTAGTTGTTTTCTGACAGGTGCCAGCCGAAACCTACTGTGTAGGTAATTTGAGACTGGCCTGAACAGACTGTTCGAAAGATGATTTGATTTAACGCCAGTCTTCAAGTATGCCCACTGACTATGTCAAGTGTTATTAGAATTTTCCTTTATCATATGAATTCACCCTTATTCTGGGGAAAATATTCATCTCGATTTTGACCCTTCGAACGATTTGATGCTCATATATTACCACTGGAAAAAGTTGGATTGGATAGTTCTCTTTTAGAAGCCCTGTATAAAATTATGCCGACTTCTGTCGAGGCACACAATACTTCCATCTTCGTCGTTGTGAGTATTTTTCAAAACCATTTCATTCTGTTACCCGACGGGACAGTTTTTGCAGCCAGTTCAACTCTAGTCATTCAAGTAATTGGCGAATACGCCGGGTGTAATAAATAATTAATCTCTAAGGCTCATCTTTATCCCGAAGATCGCGTTAATTAAATTCATGAGGGGCACAGCTCACTTGGGGTTCCTCTATACGGATGTATACTCGGAGTTATCTCATCAAGACTCTGAGAAGGGTTTACACAATTGCTGGAATTCCGGCAGAATTGTAGTTATGATGTAGGACAATGAGGAATAATAGACATAGTTTGGAAGGCGATGCTCGAATGAATGAAAATGAAGCAATTTGTGATAGTCACGAATTATGATCAATAGTTTCGGTAATGATTATCAACGAAAAAAGGTTTATTGGTTCCTCAAATAAACATGGAAACCCGAACAATAATATCATATGCATCATTCAATTCTACTGAAATTGTTGTTTTCGAACAATATTCCATCCAGAGCCATTCAAAAATGTGTCTTTTGAACCTACTTTCAGGTTGGAATTGTTCACTAGAAAGAAGACGAAGTCGGCAAAACGCCTTACCGACTCTTGGCTTTTTCCCGGCTACGTCTTTTTTTTATCCGAAACTTCAATCTGCCCGTAGGAATTCTGAAGTGCTGATCTCCATTGACCACATCAACGAGGTTGTACGGAAAGTGCTGTCCCTGACACGATATTTTAGATATTACACAATATCTCAGTACCAAACTTCATTGGAATATAGTAGAAGGGTCGGAGACTTGTCTCTCTTCTATAGATATTTTCACGTTCGGTGCTCTTCTGAATTGTTATCAATCGTTCCACCTTCGGCAATATATACATGGATCTACACGGATGACACGAGTACTGAATTCCCACCCCTTTGTTGTGAATTTGGAGAACTGTCGAACCTCTCTTGCTCAGGGATCTTTTTTCAATAGAACAGCTGAGCTTCAGAACTCTTTGCCGGAAGAAGTTTTTCCTCAGGCTTGCAAACTTCAAAAATTCAAAGTGAATGTTGATTCGTATTCCCTGTCCCTTGATTCACGCGGTGTTCTTCAAACATTACAGGGGTTCTTTTCGTGTGAATCTGGATATAAAAAAAAACGTACAGAAAAGATACAAGTACTCAGTTTCCTCCTCAAAAACCATAAACTTCTTCAATAACGAACACCCTGGTTTCTAAAAATGGCACGTTACCGTTTTAGTAGCTATTTTCTCAAGTACAGGATTCAGCGCTATCGTCAGTCAAGGCCAGTCCATTTGCAATGTCAATGTCGTCAGTAATTGTTTCTACTCTGTGAATTATTATTTCGATGGTAATTAAAATATCAATATGTATAGAATTATAATATGTATTCATGAAGATAATGACGCTATTGACATTATTTGACTTGTTCTTACATCATGAGAATAATCTCAGAGGATGAATAAATATTCTATTCTTCTATTCTATTCTAAGAATGATAATATTGCCATTGGTGAAAGCGCTTTCAAATTCGTTTATGTGCAATGTCTACTTGAAACACAAATTATATTGAAATTGATCTGATAAATATTCATTAATATTCAAATATCTACTCCATGAAATAATTCAGAATAATTGAATGAAAAAGAATAAATTTTCCTATTGAGAAATATCATTCATTTTTCTCGTTGGTATGTAATATATGCGATGAATAACCTTTTTTTCCTTTTCCCAACGAGACCTCAGGTTACTAGGAAACCCCCAGAGGCTTATTGACGAGCTTGTACCAGCAAGGGATTCTGACACTTCCTCCTCTGTATATGGCTCATTGCACGGTGTTGTATCACAGTTATTTTTAAACCAATCGTAACTTTGGCATTTCTATCAGAATTTCTGAAGAAAAAAGACAAAATATCTATGAATCATGATAATTCTTGTGGTAGTTGAGCAATGAGGAATAATTCTTCCTACGAGACATACTACTCGTATTATTCTGCAAATTATTTGAAATTCGACAGATACTTATCAATTTTGAAAAAATTGTAAATAATTTCATTCACAAAAAATAAATTATGCTTTGAAATTCGTAATAAAATTTCTGAGTTAGTAGGGAAACGTATTATGGTTGAAATGTTGAAATGTCGAACTTAAGCTTATAAAGTCAATTGCTGGCGTTCTCGAAAGTAATATGATAAGTGATGATGACATTTACATTCCTGGAACTCCTCCGGAGCTGGTTGAGGCAGTGAATACTGCTTCATTGGAATTATTGATAAAGAAATAAAGAGAAAAGTACAAATATGCATATAAACGTTTTATGGACTATCACAAGAACACTATCAACTGCAAAAAAATATCATTTCTTTACAATAAGGGATTGAATGCGGAATCTTGACTTCTTCCTCAAGAAATTTATTCTGGAAAGTCAAAATTTCCTAGCGATTTGCGAAAAAGTTTATTAGTGTACTGTGAGAGATAGTATATTGTTTAACGAGAAAGAAATGGTAGTCATTTCCCACTAGTATGAAGTTTGCAGCATGAGCCGTAGGCACTATACCTTTTCTACAGCTATAACATATATTAGTCCAGTAACTGAAGAACCGAAACTAGGGAAAGCTGTGAACAAGTCTATGCGTTCTTCACTTGTGGCTCAATTTGTAGGTCGTCACAGATGTTTTCAAAGGACCCAAAACTTAACACGATTGCGTTCATGGCAATGGCCGAAAATGGCCCCTCAAACCCAGAAAAATGTGTTTCCCGCCAATATCTGGCTAAATATAGGAATTAGAAAATTTTCGTTCGTACAAAAATCAAATCAAAGATCGTCTCATTATCTACAAAAATGACCCCTATCATTTTTTCCGAAAACTCAACAGTTTTCGAGATAAAGGGACCCAAAGCTCTCCTCATTTCAGCTGCCGCTTTCTCTATAGCAATACTGTTCATTTCATCATTCCATGTATTTCGAAGTTCTTTCTTATTTGGCAAAAAGGTTTAATAAGCTGTGGAAGTTTTTTTTTATAATGGGTCCTTGGGGGGTCTTGAATGATCTCTGAATTTTTTTTTACTTTCCCTGCGTGCTAATAAATGATCCATTTGTTTATTTCGTTTTTCATGCGATTTCGGAGTTATGTAGAATCTGCGGAACAACCGCGAATTAAAAAATTATCAGCCATAAAAAATATATATGTATTCGGAAACTAGAGCATCTTGGCTTCAAAACGATGTGCATGGCAAGTCGATAAAATGGCTAATAATTTTTTAATTCGCGGTTGTTCCGCAGATTCTACATAACTCCGAAATCGCATGAAAAATGTAAATAAACAAATGGATCATTTATTAGAACGCGGGGAAAGTACAAAAAAAATCAGAGATCATTCAAGACCCCCCAAGGACCCATTATAAAGAAAAATTTCCGATAAAAGACTATTTTTGAAAAAAATGTAAACAAATTAATGAAACAGTGTCGAAATGGTGCGGAAAAAAACTTTCACAGCTTATTAAATCTTTTTGCCAAATAAGAAAGAACTTCGAAATACATGGAATGATAGCTACGGGTTTCCTCATTATCTTGAACTTTGAATCATAACAGAATTCCTATAGAGAAAGCGGCAGCTGAAATGAGGAGAGTTTTGGGTCCCTTCATCTCGAAAACTGTTAAGTTTTCGGAAAAAATGATGAGGGTCATTTTCGTAGATAATGAGATCTCCAATTTTTGTATTAACGAAAATTCTCTAATTCGTATATTTAGCCAGATACTGGCGGGGAACCCATTTTTCTGGGTTTGGGGGGCTATTTTCGGCCATTGCCATGAACGCAATCGTGTTAAGTTTTGGGTCCTTTGAAAACATCTGTGACGACCTACAAATTGAGCCACGAGTGAAGAACTCATAGACTTATTCACAGGTTCGTCCCTTTATTAATAATAGCAAAATGATTAAACCAATAACATAAACTTCAAATTTAATGTCATTCAAAATTAAGAATTGTACAGCTTATCCAATCCATCCTGGCACAAACCCAGCTACCCTTCCAGTTGCACACTGGTAGTGCAGACCATGACTGAAGGAAAAACACCTACTAGGAATGAATATCAACACAGTGAACAAATATAATAGGTGTTTTTCATCTTATAGTATACTCCACAGAGATTGCTGGGCATATACGTCATTAGTTCTTTGCCAAGATGGATTGGATGAGTTCTCCAATTTCATTTCCTCACCTAATACCACAATGACTCCATTACTACGACTATAGTTGTAGTAGTTATTACACAGTACCTGAATGGAGATTTTGAGTGCCATTGAATTTAAAGTTCATGTTATTCATTGAATCATTTCGCTATTATCTGTTAGAGACGTAGAAAAATTTCAGTGTATAACTAGCATGAAATGCTAATTTCTCACTCGTATAATTTGCAACAAACTTCATATTCGTGAGTAGCATCGCTTGCTGGTTAAACATTATACTATTGTTTGTTTGAGAGAGGAAGAAGACTCGGGCGCAATAAGCTGTTGAGTGACATTCCTCTGCAAACTAATGTATCAATCTAGCAATATCCTAAAACAGATGTATATTTGAATTAAGTTTTGTGTGGTTTGTAACAAGATCCAAATCGGACAACGAAAAGTAACTTCTGTATGATTCAGCACCCTTTCCTCCACACAGGCAAAGGGGTAGCTGTTTTGAATACACTCTTCTTTCTTGTAAATGAATTAAACATCTACGATGCACTAGATAATGTTTGATAATTTTTTATATTAGTTCTTCCAACTGAGTTTTGTGTTCTTTTCACATTGTTTTCATGAAGTGAAAGCCAAAAACCAGAAGCTTATAGCTGTAATGATTTTTAATTTTTTTATTATTTTGTTGAGGCAGGCGCGTATACAGCTCAAGTTTATAGGGGGGGTAATCACTAAGAAAATTATGCGTTTCCACCATTTTATCAAAACACAAATGCGTATCGGCCTTTTTACAAACTTATCTTTCACAATGACTAGAATTATTAGGAAACTGTGGAAGAAAAACGTTCATTTTTTTCATTAATAAAATTGAAAAGTAAAGAAATTTTCGATAAAAGTAAACTTCAGACTTTAGAGACAACTAACATTTGCCTTGTCAACGTAAGTAAAAATAAACCGTTATAATGATATTCGTTCATGTATTTATCATACTACATATCAATATGAGTAGAATGAAAAGTATATACTTATTGAACACAAGATAATGCAACAGAAAAATCAAATAATATATTTAAATTACGGTTTTTCTCCAACATAACGATTTATCAATGCGTCAGCTTCTATGGGTGAGTCCCAGGAATGAATGTGTTATAGTGCTAGACCAGTGAGATATTGTCAGACCAGGTCGAAGTCAATAGCATGCATTTTTTAATGAGAGACATAATGTTAGAATCGCACTTTTTGAATGCGGTATCTATAGAAGTAGAAACGCACGAAGTGTTGGTGATAATCAATTTCTCCCGAAATACTAGAATATATAATCTGAGATATTCTATAATTCGATAATAATTTTGAATTTAATTACTGGATTCTGCGATCTTACAGGGTTACAGGGAGTAAAGGTGAAATAAATTTGTGATTGATTTTTCATTTATTTTTTATATTTTTTGATATCTCTCTATATTCTTCAATATATATTATAATATGTTATGTGACTGACTGATCTTGTATACGCGCCTGTGTTGAGAGTGTTTTTTTAGAGTTGAGTGAATGCTAGACCAATAAACGATATTTAGAACCTCGAGAGTTATCCACCAAAATTCCTCACTATACTCAGGATATTGATCCTGGTCACTTTCACACAGCCATCTTATACAACCCAATAAAACGTATCCCCAATTTATTCGGATCAGAACATCGGCATTTTCTTTTCAAACGAAGATCATTCGTCACGAATGTCTTTTTCGGGAATCAAACATTCCCGATCGTTTTATTGTCTATTCAGGAACGAATGAAGTGTGAAGAGTCGGACATATTTCATGTCTTGTTTGCACTTCAAGAAATACGATTTATGTTGATGCGAAAATAATATGGCCGTTTATCAAGAGCAGAAGGTGGGTTTTGCTGCGGGATTATACGAGGGGTTGTATCCTGAGTGCAGCAAATTTAATCGGTTAGAATGTGTGCTGAACATTGATGATTTTCGAAATTTTGCTTTGCCAATAACTTGAGTGAGTAATAATGTGATGAAATACCGAGACCGCAGGTCGAGCGATTTCATATTCAAAATTATTGTTATTGCTAGTCTATCTAAAGTTTTTTAATATGCCTTTTTGGTCTGATTTTCGGCGTCAACACAATTTTTTTTCTCTATTTTTTATAAATAATTGGTTTTTAGTTCCGCACTATTGCGGAAAGTAACTTTCCGTACGCCTCGTGCTACAATATTTCACACTTGTGTGAAAAATGTCATTTTCCGCACTAGTAATGTACACTATTTTACCTTCGACCACCTATTGTATTAAACAATATGTAAGTATCAGATCGTGTATATGTAATATACGCTACAATATGAATTCACCTTAACAGCAACCTGACAGCTGACAGTCCCTAGAGGGGTACTTGCAATTGACCATTGATAAATATAGATTTAATAGCGTCATCCAGAATTGTTGCTTCAATGTAACGATTTTTGTAATGAATACTTATAATTTATAATATAACTCTTGAATGGACATTCTTGTTGTGAGAACTGTGAATATCTAATCAGTATATTGGGTTGCCTGATTTGATCTCGAGTTTTTTTGTGTCAGTCTATGTTTGCATATTGTTTCTATAAAAAGTGCACATGAATTTGCAAAAACTTTTATAGTGAAATGAAGGAATAACGTTAATTAACGTAAATTTGAAAATGTGACGATAAGTAAATACTTATTCACAACGCTTCTTTTTCTTTTCTATATTTTTTATGAATAATTAATTACCTATCAGTCCAGTTTTTATATAAACGACAACAAAAAGAAGGAGCAAATAATAATTTTATCTGTGAATCTTACAGAATTCATGGGTTTTTTATGAATAATTAATTACCTATCAGTCCAGTTTTAATATAAATGACAACAAAAAAAAAGAAGCAAATAATAATTATATCTGTGAATCTTACAGGATTCATGGGCTTTTTATGAATAATTAATTACCTATCAGTCCAGTTTTTATATAAACGACAACAAAAAGAAGGAGCAAATAATAATTTTATCTGTGAATCTTACAGAATTCATGGGTTTTTTATGAATAATTAATTACTTATCAGTCCAGTTTTTATATGAATGACAACAAAAAGGAGCAAATAATAATTATATCTGTGAATCTTACAGGATTCATGGGTTTTTTTATGAATAATTAATTACCTATCAGTCCAGTTTTAATATAAATGACAACAAAAAGAAGGAGCAAATAATAATTATATCTGTGAATCTTAGGGAATTCATGGGTTTTTTATGAATAATTAATTACCTATCAGCCCAGTTTTAATATAAATGACAACAAAAAAAAAGGAGCAAATAATAATTATATCTGTAAATCTTAGGGAATTCATGAGTTTTTTATGAATAATTAATTACCTATCAGTCCAGTTTTAATATAAATGACAACAAAAAAAAGGAGCAAATAATAATTATATCTGTGAATCTTACAGGATTCATGGGTTTTATATGAATAATTAATTACCTATCAGTCCAGTTTTTATATAAATGACAACAAAAAGAAGGAGCAAATAATAATTATATCTGTGAATTTTACAGGATTCATGTTTTTTTTTATGAATAATTAATTACTTATCAGTCCAGTTTTTATATAAATGACAACAAAAAGAATTAGCATGGGTTGGACGGCATATTGACAGTTGTGCTAGAATAAAGGTCACGTTCCATGGAAGTAGAAAGTGCGATATGTGTTACTTTTCTAAATGGTCGCAGGAAAACATCTTTATCAGTTAATATAAGCTCACAATTCTACAATGAACTGTCATAATTGTCAATTGTGAAATAACAAATTTCAAATAAAGTACGATAACATCGAAAGTGCTACCAACAGATAACCAAAGAATAACAAGTGCGTAATTTGAAATTCATCGTGAACGTTTCAATGAATTGGTGACCCTGCATTGATTGTGATATGTGGTCATCGATGACGTGCAGCATTTTGTAAATTGTATATACTTCATTGATAATAATAGATGCAGGTGTTCCACAGGGTTCAGTTCTGGCGCCCACTTTGTTTCTGCTCCATATCAATGATTTGCTCGAGAAAACATCTTGTTCAATACATAGTTTTGCGGACGACAGTACTCTTCATGCCAGTTTCTCTACCAGAGTCCCCATACCAGCTCGAGAAACAAAAATTCGAAGAAACATTCACGTCAATAAAATTAACGACGACTTGACAGAAATATTAGAATGGGGTAACATAAACCTGGTGGAATTTAATGCTACGAAAACCCAGGCATGTCTCTTCTCAAGGAAAGCCGATCTGTCATCGTCTAATATTCAGATGTCAGGAGTGACTAATCCTACAATATCAAGTATCTCGATGCTAGGAATTACGATCAGTGATAATCTCTCGTGGGAAAGCCATGTGAGATCGATCGCTAAAAGTGCTCTTCAGAAACTTGGATTTCTATTTCTTGCGAAGAAATACTTCCCTTCTCGTCAGCTTATAATGATATACGACCTGTCATGGAATACAGTTCTCATGTGTGGAGTTCGGCACCAAAACATTCATTGAGGCTTCTCGATTCTATTCAGAGAAAGGCAATTCGTCTTGATGGAGATTCTTCGCTCACAGACTCGCTCACTTCATTGAAACATCGTAGAAGGGTCGGAGACTTGTCTCTCTTCTATAGATACTTTCACGATCGATGCTCTTCCGAATTGTTATCTATCGTTCCACCCTCGGCAATATCTACAAAGATGATTCGAGTACAGAATTCTCACCCCTTTGTTGTGAATTTGGAGACCTGTTGAACCTCTCTTGCTCAGGGATCTTTTTTCTATAGAACAGCTGAGTTTCAGTACTCCTTGCCGAAAGAAGTTTTTCCTGAGGCTAATAACCTTCAAAAATTCAAAGTGAATGTTAATTCGTATCTCCTGTCTCTTGATTCACGCGGTGTTCTTTGAACATTACAGGCTTCTCTTTCGTGTGAATCTGCATATAAAAAAACTCTTCTTTTTTGTGAATGAATTACACATCTATGATACACTAGATGAATTATTAATTACCCATCAGTCCAGTTTTATATAAATAACGACAATAGGAAGGAGCAATGAATAAAAATATCTGTAAATCTTACAGGATTCAAGGGTTTGACGGCTTATTGACAGCCATGCGAGAATTAAGGTCACTTTTCGTGGGAGAAGAAAGTGCGATATGTGTTACTTTTCTATATAGTCGTAGGAAAACATCTTTATGAGTTATTAGCTCACAGGAGTATGTAGCTCACAATTGTACAATAATAGTATATTATGCAACGATCGTGTAATGACCATTACATGAGAGTTGCATACGCTATTTTATCTACACCCAATAAATGATGAAGAACAATAAATATTATATTATCAGGTATTTATATTGAACACAATAATAGTAGGTAATCAACCGTATTTCTTTGAAAAATTCTACAAAATTATAACTAATGGTATAACCACGGAAAATACAACAGTGAAAAATGAAAAAAATAAAAAATGAATATAAATCTCCGAGGTCAGGATTTGAACCCGGACGTGTCTGATCATTGCCGGCGCCATTGTCCACTCGGCCATGAGAGCTCATGTCTAAGACATCTGCTATAAGACATTTTCATACGATTATCGAAAATTGACTAAATTCTTCAAAAATTCAATACCTACTGATTTTGACTTGATAAACGTCAAAATGCAAAGCTTGCACATCATGCTTGATCGAAAAATAATTGGTTTCTATTGGTTGAAAATCTGTATCGTAATGATTTCATTATAAAACGAGTTATGAGCATATGAGTATATTATAATAGTAAGGGGGTAGATAAACTATCATGATTGTCAATTTTGAAATAACAAATTTGAAATAAAGTACGATAACATCGAAAGTGCTAATTTGAAATTCATTTTGAACGGTTCAATGGATTACTTTGATAACAAGGAAAACTATTGAATTCCCTCTTCCGTCTTCAACTCACCACCACAACAGAGAACAAAATCTTCGCCTTCAGCTGTGTGGCGTGCTCTAGGTCGGAAAGGGCGTCCAGGGCCTCCAATGCCCGGGGCCTGCACTGGTGGTAGAGGGCTTCGTATCGACTAACGGCGTCCTTCCTGCAACAAAACGGATCGGATGAGAACCGAAAAGAGATCCCGGCGGACGAGAAAAAACGGAGGCAACGACTGTGATCAGCGACCCGAATCCCTTTCAATAAAGCCATAAAGTGCATTCTCTTCCAGATACTTTCCTGTGTAGCTGACGTGATGTGCCGTTTACTGGGGCGGAAAAATTCGTCGAGATGAGTTTTTATAGTTCCTTTCACGAAAAAGATTCAGCTGCGATTGTATTGTATTGGGAGATTGTGCGTATTGAAATGGTTATTGTTTGAACGTCATTATTTTGTGGTGGATCAATATTTCTTCCGTAGTTTTCTGTAACCTACCACAATCTGAAGAAAATGAGAATTAATATTGAAATCTATACAAGCGTAGAAGGGCAGATTTTCAATCTACCCCGAAAAGTTGCTGCGTCTAATGAAAAACACTTCTTTTTGGATAGAACAAGTCCAAGTCAGCAACTTCTCGTATTAATTCAATTTTTGCCTAACAAAAAAATAATAAGAACTAATATATATATATGAAAATACTTATCGTTAACGTTTCGGAAACTAAATCCGCTTCCGATCTCAAAACTTATACGTAAATTCCTGTTTAAATGCAAATTTCTTTTGAAGGCAATCTTCGTAATTGACATTTGACAAAAATTTCAAATTGACATAACATTTATACGAAGATTGCCTACAAGAACAGGAATTTGCGTATACGTTTTGAGAAAGGAAGTGGATTTAGTTTCCGAAACGTTATCGATAGGCATTTATATATATATATATATATATATATATATATATATATATATATATATATATATATATATATATATATATATATATATATATATATATCTTAATATATATAAATCTCGTGTCACAATGTTTGACCTCAATGGACTCCTAAACCACTTAACCGATTATAATAAAATTCGCACACCATGTGCAGTTCGATCCAACTTGAGAGATAGGATAGTTTAAATCTCATATTATAGTCGCAATTTTAATTTATTGCTAATTATTTGTCTGTTATTATTTGACAGTCACAATTATCTATGAACTCCAAATGATTCTAACAGATGTCGATACCTTTCGACTGGGTTGAGTAAGTAATCAATAGATGGCGCTGCTGAGCCCATCAGTTGGCAGAACAAATTGAACCAAGAAATCCAGCTCAAAGAATCAGGACAGCAGAAGGTCATGCACAACCACAAATGGTTTAGATTTGAAAAATCTATGTTTTTCTCATAGGCAACTATATGTTGCGTGTTCACGTGTTGGGAAACCGTCGAATCTATTTGTGTTAGCTGAAGACAGGTTAACCAAAAACATTGTGCACCGATTGGTGTAAAATTGAATTGAAATTGATAGTATTTATAATTCAAAAAAATAGATATTAATGTTATTTACTGTATTATACTCTAATATACTTAAATTTGTTATAAAATTAAATAGAAATAATAAATCTGATAAATTTTTATTTTTCTGCTTAAATCAAGTGTAAGAACATTTTAATTGATTGTGTTCAACGTACTTCCCCTTCAAATCTCAATCCAGTGAATGTGTATACCAACATCAACATTTTCGTCTTTGGTCGTAAATAATTTCATTGTACTGAAGGGCTATAGTAGTAAAAAGTCAAATAAGGAGATCACCATATTTTTTTACAAATACCATCTGCGTGTGAAAAAGCATAGTGGACTCCGTGACTGATGTTCTCTTATTGTTCCTCTTAGATTGTTTACTATAATGTGATATAACAAAGACTTTAGCCACAGCAACGCGTGGCCGGGTCAGCTAGTATATATATATATATATATATATATATATATATATATATATATATATATATATATATATATATATATATATATATATATATTAGTTATTAGCAAAGTTTGAGTTATACGAGAAGTGCTGACTAATTGGACTTGTTTTATCCAAAAAGAACTGTTTTTCAATAGATGCAGCCCTTCTAGAGAATAAGAACTGTCATTCTGTCTCTTGTGATGCATGTGCTTGATTTTTCTCTTTCATTCGGTGGATTGGTCGAAAATGCAAAGAAAGTAACTGCTTTTTTCATTAATTTTCCATTATCGTTCAGTCTTGCCCTTTTCCATGCCAAGGTCACCCAAGAAAATTTTTGCGGAATTTCAGGTTTCAGAGGGACCATGAGTGGTTGCCCCTTCTAGTCCCCCATTGGCCGTTATTTCTGTTCATGTGATTATCATAAAAAGTCAAAATATTAGAGGAAAATTCGACTCTGAAATATGCCTTTATGACTTTTGTTGGGTATTTTTTGAATTCTTCTGATATAACTGTTGCACCCGGGTCCATTTCGAAGGAGACAGGGGAAACCGAAAATCTTACACATTCGTTTTATTTTCCCAAAAAAGTGTTTCATTACTCAGTTTGAGTTTTTCCCTAATATATGTGATTTTAAATGCCCGATGGTATGTATTTATCTTTGAAATTTCGTGATTACCACTTGTATTACTTCTTTCAGTGATAAGAACGCATTTTGTAAAAAAAACCTTATATTATTTATACTCCTAGTGGTATCAAAATTGAAATAAGAAGATCAAAATACATGATTTTGATAACCCCATTGTAAATTTTGAAAATTTCACCCTTTTGCACTCCCTTAGGGGAGTAAATAATGACCATGAGAGCAGAATAACTTTAAATACGGATTCAGCGCATCAATTTATCCCAATTTAAATCACCCATCTATTCATGAAATTTGAATTTTGCCACCATGAATTTTCATCTGAACCAGTGTGCGACATGGACGTTTCTTTCAAAGATTAATACAGAGGCACACACAAAGTCCGCACCATATGAAAGTTTCCTTTATTAATTTTTTATTTCAACTCTGCAGATAATTCGAAAAGTAAATGATTAAAAAAAACGTTAGACAAATAACGTACTGTCGAAAACTGTGATGAAATTATTGATTACATCAATATCCCTGGGAACTTTCAGTAGAAATCCGATTTCAGATAACTCATTATATAAAGAACTATGCTACTATGCTTATATTAATGGAGTTTCTTTGTTCTTTTTTCCTGTGATGTGATGTTCATTTTCAAATTTCGTATGTGCAAATGAGCTGAACTCATAAATTAATAATAATAATAATAATACTCTTTATTCAGTGATGAAAGGGCGAAGTTCAGCTGTGCCAACCTAGATTTGCACGCTGTTCTTCCACTTAACCCCAAACATGTAGTAGGTCGAACACAATATCCTAACAATACATAAAAACCTAATAATAAAAAAGCATTCACAAACATGATCATTCATAATGTATACACATAATCACAATATATCTATAAACTGGATCATAACTAAAAAATGAATTGAGAGTTCAGCAGAAACCTTTTACATATACATACATCCACAATATATTTATTGGCTCTAACAATGATCATTATATTGTACCTTATATGAGTTCAGTAGAAACATTTTATATTCTTTCGGAAACCTAGTGACTGGCAGACCTCTGAGATGGGATTCTAACGAATTGTAAACTTTAACTATATTATAAGAGAAGGACCGTTCGAAATATTTCGATTTATGTGGTTGTTGTGATAGGTTGCCCTTGAATCTGACATTCAAATTATGAACATCAGTTCGGAATTTGATTTTCCTATAAAGATATGATGGACTTTCATTCTTAATTATTTTATGAAATAATGTGGCACTGTGAAGCAGGCGTCTTGTTTTCATATTGATCCATTTTGCTGCCTTCAGTTTATGAGTGATGGGGTTCCTTTTTCGAATGCCATAGAAGTCAAACAGTTACCATATACAATATCGGCATGATTGAATATTGATAAGACGAGTGAGTCACATAGATTTTTTTTCAAATCGGAATTCAGCAAGTGTCTCGAATTATATAACGATTTCAAACCTATGATTGATTTTTGAATACAGTTTCTGATGTGTGTTTCGAATTACAAATTCGTATCGATTGTGAGACCTAGTACTTTCAATTCTTCCTTTAGAGGTAATGTAATGCCATCGATATTAATATTCAGCTGTGGAATTAGTTGATCTCTGCAATTCGGTTTACAGAAAAACATGAAAGCTGATTTATTTGGGTTCAGTCTGAGGAAGTGTTGACCTGATATTTTGGTGAGAGTACTGAGGTCTTCGTTTATTTTTTCACAACTTTCAACAATTCTCAAAGGATCGAACGAGTATATGATTTGGGTATCATCTGCATATCTTTGGTTTCTACAATATTTTATGTGCAATGGGAGAAAAGCTGTGTATATGATGAACAGAATAGGACCCACAATAGACCCTTGGGGTACTCCACTGGTGATAAACATCGAATCACCACATATTTCATCCAGAACCACTCTTTGTTGTCTGGAACTGAGATAGTTTGCTATGAATGCAACAACATTTGCCGAGCAACCTATGAATTTTAAAATTTGCATTAAAATGGCATGATCAATCGTATCGAAAGCCTTAGAGTAATCGAGCGCTACTAAGACAGTACACATGTTTTCATCCACTGAGGAAATAATTTGGTCTGTAAGATCCAATAGAGCTGTTGTACAACTGTAACCACTTCTGAATCCCGATTGTTCACAGGGTAGGATATTATTAACTTGGAGGTGGTATCTTAGATAAAACGGGTAATATACTGATTGGCCTTAAATCCTTATAAGAGAGAGGTAATTTAATTTTTGGAAGAGGTATAACGTTTGCTCGTTTCCACTGTTTCGGAAATACAGAATTTTTGAAGCAGAAACTTTTATGTAGTCCGTCAGAACCTATACTGCGCGTGATTTAACTGAAAGCATGTAATTAGCGACCTCGTGCTCAGTTACTTCTTTTAAATCCATATAAGAACTTACATCTTCTTTGATACCTTGATAAAAGCCGATATCAACTCGAGAACCGCTGTTTTGTGAAATTGAGTGGAGAAAATGCTTGTTAATTTGGTTTACATTTCGTAAGTTTTCCGGAATTTCTGTAACTTTACGTTTATTGTGAATATTCAACCTTTTCATTTTATCCCAAATATTCCTTCCAATACTTAAATCATTGAGGTATGCTCTTTTTTCATTTCGTATCGAAGTTGTCAAGAAATTTTTTAATTCTTTGTATTCCTGAAAATGAACTGAATTTTTTGAACGTTTATACTTTTGTAAGGCTTTATTCTTCAATTTGATTAACATTTTAATATCTTGTGTAATCCATGGTTGATTAAGTTTCTTAAATGCGCAAAATGTAAGTGGTGCATGCAGGTCGAGCAGCGTTGTTAAATTATCATTAAAAAAAGTTACTTTATCATTAATTTCAGCTAGATCATACATATTGTGCCATGGAATAGAACGTAAGTGATCATACAAAACCTCAATATCTATATTTTTTAAGTTTCTGTAGCGTTTCAGTTTTGTCTGTGAGCGGCCTCTTTCAAAATCGAAATTAGCAAAAATCATTTCATGATCCGAAATGCCACATGATACTGTACCACTTTCTGCTTCCGAAATATTCTGTGGAATAATGATGAAATCAATAAGCGAAGCGCTGATGTTGGTTATCCTAGTGGCGGAGTTGATTATTTGTTTCAGTCCAGTCGTATCTAAAATATTCAATAGGTTCTCAGCTGCAGCAAGATTAGGATTCAAAAGATCTATATTGAAATCACCCAGACACATTAGATGATCACAAGACGGCAATAAGTCAATGAGAGTTTTCTCAAAATCACGTAAAAACGTGTTTGTATTGAAGTTAGATGCTTTATAAATGCATCCTACAATTATCTTTCGTTTCTCGAATTTAATGCTAATCCAGATATCTTCGAATTCACGATCTATGGGCAAGATTTTGTAAGTTAAACCCTTTTTTATATACATTCCCACTCCTCCTCTAACCAGATTCTTTCGGTCGTGTCTCACGAAATTATAACCATTCATGTGTACCGCATCATCAGGTACGCCGCCAGTCAGCCAAGTTTCACAAACTGTGATAACATCATAATTCTCCGCTGAGAAAAACCTCGAAAAATCGTTGAAATGTCCAAGTAACGATCTTACGTTCAATTGACAAATTCTCATAGTATTTATTCTCTCAAGTATGTTATATGACGTTCAATCACATTGAAATGTATGTGTACATGGGAACCTCATGTCTTCCAAGTATACTAAAAAAGAATCAAATCATATGTCATGAAACCCAAAATATGAAAGTAACGAATTTGATTGACATTTCATTGACTCAGGAGACATTTATGGTATACTCTACCCACTTGTCCATGTGTAAAACTTATATATGTCTATATGGTAACGACTTTTTTATTTATCTCCATTCTGTTTTTCCACTCTTTATGAGCCCAATTCGCTACGAGAATTCCCATTTCCTCCATAACTAACTCCGAATTCGAAGTAAAGCGGAGGAAAAGAAAGTGTGGGGAGTGAACTCCACTATTTACAACCTTTCCTGACGGTAAAAATATTTTATCACTGTCGTTCCGAGCATATTGTTACTCTCAGAAGATGGTGTTTTATTAGGGTTTAATATCGAACGGAGATGCTGATATAAATATGTCTGAGAGGATTACCCTGTGTGCAAAGTTCACTGCTCCAATAATGACAAAACATTTTTGTACAAGAAGAGACAACTGGAGTCTGGATCACTACTTTTGTTCTAGTTTGAAGGCAGTCGTTTTTTGGAAATTCTTCCTGACGTTCCGCTGGCGAGAGTGGTTAGCTTCTTCAGAGGCTCTCATACATCTTGAGTCATCGGAGTCGAACTCGAGATGTATGAGAAGCTAGCCACTCTCGCCAGCGAAACGTCAGGAAGAAACCCCAAAAAACGACGACCTTCAAACCCGAACAAAAGTAATGATACCTCTCAGTCAAAGTCAAGTCATTGAGAAATTGAATTAGTGAATTCGGTCAGTATTGGTCATATAGGCTGTATTTATAAATCCTTTAATATAGGCACCAAACATTTGTTAGAGTACAACAGGAATGATCTACGCTATCTAACAGGGTTTTCCACAGGCCACTGTCGTCTGAATCATCATAAGACGTGACTTGTTCTTTGTTCAGAACATGATGAAACAGCAGAGCATATACTCTGTGTCTGCCCCGTTGCGGACCGATTCAGGTTTTCGATGAAAGATTATTCACCAAATAGACTTGGAATTCTTTCGATGAGCTTGATTTCTTTGGTGAAGTATGAATCTACTGTCAGCTATAATGAACCCTACACGGTTGAAATGGAGGGGTTGTGTTGACTCACTCACATCGCAACAAACCTAATCTATGTTGTTGTCCAACAACATGAGGGTTGAACAGAGAATCATTCTACTAGTAACCAAATATCTAAGGACGACAGAGATCACCTCTACCTTGGGTTATAGCTGAAGCTTTATGAGTAGAAATGATCGTGCCCACGAATATCTCAAACTCTTGGGTTTCAGGACACTAATACTATGAATCTATAGTTGAGAAACGTTAGGATCACTTGACAAGTCTTCAGCTACCAAAATCTAGATAATTGCATAGGCAAACTTGCTAATGGATTGCTCAAATCAATGAAGCAGTAGGAATAATTCAATTTTTTCCCCATATCAGCACGAGAAACAAAAATTCAGAGAGGTATTAGCGTCAATCGTATCAAAGATGACTTGGTGAGAATGATAGAGTAGGGTGGAATTTGTTGGTGGAAGATCCAGGTAGGTCTCTTCCCCAAAAAAGCCCATCTGTCATTATTCAATATTCAATGGAAAACCATGTGAAATATATCGTTGAAAGTGCTTTCCAGAGGCTTGGATTTCTATTTAATGCAAAGAACTACCGCTTATCCAATCCATCATGGCACAAACTCAGATACTTTTCCAGTTGCACACAGGTAGTGTAGACCAAAACGAAAGAATAAACACCTTTTAGGAATAAATTTCAACACAGTGAACACAAAATTGGTGATTTGTTATCTTAGTATACTTCACAGAGATTTCTGGGCATATACGTTATTAGTTCTGTGCCAAGATGGATTGGAACAGATATAGTCTCTGTCTTAGAATATAATTCTCGAAAGGCAATCCGTCTTGTTGGTGTTTCTTCGCTCAAGGACTCGCTCACTTCATTAGAACATCGTAGAAGGCTCAGAGACTTACTTCTCTTCCATAGATATTTCCACGGTAGGATTCCTTCTTGTGTGAATCAGTATATATAAAAAAACTGCTACTATGGGATTACTCATCGATGATGAGAACTCCTTTTGCCCAAATACTGAACCTGATTATTTTTTCATAACAACACCTGAAAAGGAGATCAATTCAGTATGCTTATGCATTCATTAATTTCTAAAATTCCAAGGTCTCATCGACAATTTTATGACTTGAAATTAGGTACCTAACTTTCACATTCAGAATCACTGCCACACAGAAAAAACCCTTGACTTTCCTTTATGAAACAACCGCATATTTCAACCGCTCCAACATATTTTCCCCATATTTCATCATCATGAATAACCTCAAATTAGAGTTTAAACTTCCTCCGGACTCTGTTCACGTCCCAAGCTTGAAGTTCCAGGATAAAATAAGACCATAAAGTTTTACGACGCGTACCTTAGATGAAACTGTGACCTAGTTTCCCGAGAAACTCCCTCAAAAACAATCCAAGCGACGTTTGGAGAGGAAAACAACCGAAAATTACTGAATTGTGCATCAAATACGAATGCATCGGATTATATTATTGGATAGGGAGGATTTGCTGTTGTTTATATGATTTGCGAATGGTATATAATTTTCTTTATTTACGACTAATACACATTGTATCATTCTTAGGGTTTCTGCAGTATAATGCCATATATTATTCCCTTGAGGATTTGTTCCGTAGTTTTCTGTGTTTGTAACCTACCACAATCTGAAAAAAATAATAATTAATATTGGAATCTATGCAAGTGTAGAAGGACATATTTTTAATTTACCCCGAAAAGTTGCTGCGTCTATTGAAGTTCTTTCTGGATAGAACAAGTCCAATAGTCCAATTAGTCAGCAACCTCTCGTTACCTCAAATTTTGCCTCTCAAAAAAAAAAAAAAATTAGAAATATTGACCGTAAAGTATTTGTTGTTCTGAATGTTGTTCTAACATTTTACCTGTTGCCGATCCGTTTTATTTTTCAGACAAACAAAAGGCATAAGGTATGATGGTTGTTGATACAGGTTGTGTATTTTGTGTAGGTTGTATGTCTTCATTGTGGACTGTGTTCGGATTTTCAATTTCTGTCAAAGTTTTTTATATGAATTTTTCTGGATATCTATTTTCTTTCAATACTGATTTTATGAAGTTTATGTTGGAACAAAAATTATATGTAACTCACATGAAAAAATCAATGGAGAGGTAAAAGGCATTTTACTATACCTTTCTTGACAATTTACTGACACATACCAAACCAAATAACACAACGAAAATACAAAAAATTGTATTTATCAAATTCCTTATTCGTGCGGTAAAAAATATATCGGCGAAACGTCTCGACCATTGGAAGTGCGAAAGAGTGGACACAAGATGTATATCAATAACAGATAGATAGGTGTTTCTAAATTATCAGAACACATTCTAACTGCCGGTGGAGATCACATAGTAGAATGAAACGACACTAAAATTATGATGAAAGAGAGCAATGGCAGGAAGCGAAAATTAAAGGAATCTGCTTTCATCATGCTGTCTGATGAAGAATGCATATCCATGAGTTCGCTTTGATATAGATGGCGGATGGCTGCCCCTCCTGAAGGACAAAATGTTATGTCAGATTTGAAATATTTGGCAAATGTCATTTACGAAGATTGCCTACAAGAGATATTTGCATTTAAACAGGAATTTGCGTATAAGTTTTGAGAACGGAAATGGATTTAGTTTCCGAAACATTAACGATGAGCATTAAGACGAGAAGTTGCTCACTAATTGTACTTGTTCTATCCAGAAAGAACTGTTTTTCAATAGACGCAGCAACTTTTCGGGGAATATTAAAAATCTTCCCTTCTACACTTGTATAGATTTCAATAATAATTCTCATTTTTTCAGATTGTGGTAGGTTACAAAGTCAGAAAACTACGGAACAAATATTGATACACCACAAAATAATATGACGTTCAAACAATCCCTTAGGGAGTAATGGCGAGTGATTCATAGTAATAGTCTTTATTTCCTCTTGTAGTCCTATCACAAAATTTCTCGAATTGAATATTACCATAGAAACGATATTAAGAAACTCCAAAGTGAAAGAATGTAGGCTTTCACGGCCGGTGTTAATACATCTTTGGTTTTTCGGTCTTGAGGGCCGTGTGCTAGAATTTTGACTTCCGGAACTTTCGGCTACATCTACGGCAGCCATCTTCAGTGCACTTGGTTACAACTTTCCAGGAACCACTGTCAAAAAGGCACGCGGTGTTCATAATCTCCTGGTCTGAGATGATGATCACTTCTGGTTCTCTGTGGATTTATTTGTTGATATTTTCCAATTTCGCTTTGAGGTTTTGGGATTGTTTCCTAAAACGACTATTTCTTCCAACTTCTTATCCCTATTGAATTCATATAACTTTGGGATTTTCTCTTCTCAACCACTATCACTTAGGTTGTGTCGCAATCTTGCGAAAATGTCTCCAAAAGGATGTCTTCTCTCTGGATACCTCTGGTGATACAAATGCTACTTCTGCATTTTTCCCAGACTATCATATCCCATTTTTCATAATTCTCATACTTCATTGCGAATGTGTTCGAAAACTGAACAAAAATACTGATTGAAAGGCGTCTTTACTGCTTAAATCAAAATTTGACTGCTATCAGTAAAGATTGGCATTTTGTTTCATCGCCGAATCGTCCAAAGCCTGCTTGCTCAAAGAGTGCGTTTCAAAATCTACAGGAAAAACCTGAAAGCTCTCTATTTCAAAGATGACTCCAGCTCAATATCAAGTATGCTATATTTTTGGAAAGGTAATTTCAAGCTCTATTGAAATATGCAGGAATATACAGAGTGTGTCTTCGAAAAAAAAATGTTTCCCATCAATAACTAACTATTGATATCCGATTGAAAAATACAGCATTGAATTTTACGTAAAGAAGTGCTCTGGAAAGGTTCGTATCGAAACAAGAAATTTTTGACAGAAAGAAACTTACAGCAACTTCTCGAGAGCCATGCTGTAACTCAGAAACGATGATAGATCACAAGACAAACATAGCCATCAGTTTTCATCTATCTAGTTTGAAAACAGAAAGTTCCTTTCAGAAGTGTCCAATTTGGCCCACTCTGTACAAAACAAGGTTATTCCTGACACAGTTATTACACCACATTATTTCAGTAGCAAATGGACAGAAAAGATACAGATACTCAGGTTTCTCATATCCATCATACTTGTAGGGCAAGAAAATTCGTAAAATGAAAAGCCCTTCTCAAAGTGGAGAAGGAAAACTCTCTTCCATTAATAGCCCCAAAGTAAATGAGTTCCACATTATTATGATTCATCTCTGAAGTATACATTCCACAAGAGATCAAATTATATTTGCTCCGAACCTAATGCAGGTGATAATCTTTTATTACGGTACCGTAATGAGTTTTCAGAGGCTAGGAACGTGCAAATATAAAAGCTTTGCTGTAGACGTGAGGGACCATAATCGTGGTTCTAATTATTTTTCTCATCGCCAGTTTCGTCAGCGGTATTAGAAGATGGATCTAACAGAACGTTCCCCAAAGTACTAATAATTTCAACGATTCATCGAGTGGGGACCAAGTATGAATATTGTTCAAAGGGATGAACAAAACACAAGTATATATCACTACACTACAGTAGTGTGAATACGGATATGTACATATATACTCAGGTAAGTTCATCAGTGAAATTGGAAACAATCACCTATAGTCCGTTCATAATTTGTCGATAGCACAAAATGAGGGCCCAAGTCATAAAACGGTCGTAAAAGTCGTAAAATCATAGGCGGAGGTTCCTGAGGTGTTTATTCATTGAAATTAATGGAGAGCTTAGTAATATAAAGCTTCAGTTTATATTCGAAACTTGACTTGAAAGGGTGAAGTTGTTACGAACGAAAATAATTTTTGGTTTAGTACATTTTTTAATCGCATTTAATTTACGGCTCGTTGGTGTTTCGGCGTCTACGGCAGTAATTAACGTCTCTAATATTTATTTTGCGAATTTTGTGCAGTGCGTGAGTAACTTTTTTTCATATTCCTACAAACATATACGTACCTTTCGTTCCTGCTTGTTTTGTTTGATTGCTTGCGATGGCTTCGTCATCATCATCAACATCATCAAGTTTTACACCGGTACTGTTGCGTACAGTCAGTAAGTCTGTCTATTCACCAAGAGAGAAGACTATTGTTTTGAACGTTCACGATGCTCTGGTTTCTCAGAATCCCACAAACACTGTTCAGAACATAATCAAGAGTTGTGCCAACATGACGGGCGTAGGGGAGTCAACAATATATAGGTTCCTATCAGAAAGAAAAAAACAAGGTATAGCTAACGCAAATACAAACGAATACTTAAAGAGGGGGAGAAATCAGACCAAAAATCACTTTTGATTGACCGGGAAGAGATAATATGTTGGAGAAGAAAGTATCTAAGATCTATACGAAAATTTCGGGCTGAAGGAAGGCCAATTTACTATCAGGACGAAACGTGGGTAAACGCAGGTCATACTCTCACAAAAATTTGGTCAGACAAAAATATATCAAGTTCCAGGCAAGCCTTTATGAAAGGTTGGTCTACTGGTATTTCCCCACCCTCTGGTGAAGGCAGTAGATTAATAGTTTCTCACATTGGCAGTGAAAAAGGATTTGCTAAGCATGGTTTGTTGGAATTTCAATCCAAAAGCACAAAAGACTATCACGAGGAGATGTGTTTACGAAGAGTATTTTGAGCAGATGATTGAACATATACCACCAAACTCAATTATAGTAATAGATAATGCACCTTATCATTCACGACTAGTAGAAAGACTTCCAACGACTGCATGGAAGAAAGAGGATATCATTGACTGGCTGCGGAATAAGTCCCTGCCTTACGAAGATGGAATGGTTAAAGCAGAACTTTTAAAAATTGCCCGGCAACACAAATCTAAGTTCAAGAAATACGTAGTTGACAAAATGGCGGAAAGACGAAACATCACAGTCCTTAGACTTCCACCCTACCACTGCGAATTGAATCCAATTGAACTCATTTGGGCACAAATGAAAAGCTATGTGGCTAGAAAAAATACGTCATATAAAATGCAAGCTGTACGTGAATTGTTATATGAGTCTTCACAACATATTACAGAACAAAATTGGCGAGATGCAGTAAGACATGTAATAGAAGAAGAACAAAAAATGTGGGATCTTGACAATATAATTGATGCGACTGTAGAGACACAACCGCTAATTATTAACCTGCAAGACGACTCGGATTCCGAAGATGATCCTGTTTATTTTGAATTTGAATAGTTTTGTAAGTAATCGTAGTTTATATCATTTAAAAATAGGTATTAATTAAATAAATGTATCTTTTACAAATTGCAAGTAACTTATTATTTTTGAATAAAATAAAGAAATTTTATTAAAATAAAAATACAGTTTACAGTACCTACAGTTTAAGAATATTAATATATTCATTTATTTAAAGTAACTAATGTTTTAATCATATACTCTACGACACTGGTCAGTCATTTCCACTCATAATACCTACATAATCGGATTAAAAGTTTTATAGCTGTATTGTATTTCTTCAGATACAAGGTTGGTTAGTCGAAAACATTTTAAACTGCCAGTTTTAATTTGGTTTTTGTTATTATATCATATTAGCTGTCCTCTCTATATTTCAGTTCTCTAATGAGGGTCAAACTTGCAGTGAGCTATCAACAAATTATGAACGGACTATAGTTTCTAGTTCTTCACGATAACAAAAAAGATTCTATGCTGTAATTGCTGAAGAGCGTTAACTGACCTTCAATGGGCCATTAGCTTAATACTTCCATAAAAAAAGTCTCTGCAATCGGATGATAGGGTCTCTTGAGGCAAATAATAAGTGAACAGAATAATTATATTAAATCCAAGCAATATAGAACATGAAAATAACTGAGTAGAGAAAAGGAGCATTTTTAGGCACCCAACTTGACTTAATGCATACAGTTTTGAAGACTGGCACGATGACTAACATAACCAATATTAACGTATTTAAGAAACCATTTATTATGTTATTTTCACTAGATAGTTCAAAGAATCGCTACACGCCACAGTTAATTCTTGCTAATTCATGGCAATTGTGATGAAAATGAGGTGGCCTGCAAGATCACCAGATTTGACATCGCTAAACTTTCCACCAGAACAGGATATTCCCATGTAAAATGATATGCTTAATCTGAAAAGGTCTTAACTCTCCGTTAGTCGCGCATAGGTCCGGCGGACCTATGCGATTGTGTTTTTCCTTTATTTAATAATCGGATTGAGATATCGTGTATTGGGCCTTTATGACATTGTGAGATGGTTTAATTACATTTGTTTGCCTAAGCTGCACCCCGATAGGTATCGAAATTCCCCGGTTAATAACATTTAAATGGAGGCAGGTACAGTTCAGGCAGGTCCGTCGGACCTATAGCGCCCACTAGCGTTATCGGACAACTTGGAAATCATGTCAAGTAACTCGGACACAAGCCATGAGATTGATGCGGGAGAAATAGAGGAAATCGAGGATGAAGAGGAAAGTAATAACTTTTATAGTGGTAAGTTCAAACAAAAATGTATAGGATATCTCATAGTTTCATGAAGATGATATATGATTCCTATTGTTATAGGTCGGGATGGGACCAAATGGAGAAAAACTCTTTTCAAAGTTACCCAAACACCGCATAATATATTAGTCAAATTACCAGGGGTTGTTGGTCAAACTGCAAAAAATACCAAGAGTGAGGCTGATTCTTGGCGATTATTTTTTGATGATAGAACATTGACGTTGCTAGTGGAAAAAACAAACATTTATATAAATTGTATAAAAGTTATGTAGCCGGAGTTAATTCCAGAATAATTCATTTTGGAAACGGAATGGAATATAGCCCTCGACGGAACTATTTGAAAAAGTTAGCGCTGGAATTAGCAACGCCCCAGCTACAGAGAAGATCAGTATGTAGGAATTTACCAAAACTTTTGCAAGTTAAAGTAGAAAAATATAAACCAAAAGCCAACGACAAAGAAGAGCAAGCAGCACCACCTGCAGCACCTCGAAGCAAAAGAAAATATTGCGGACCTTGTTACACAGAAACCAAAAAACAGTGTAAAAGTCAAAACTCATGTGAGAAGTGCAATAAAAGTTTATGCTTGCTCCTACATGTCAAAAAAATGTGTCAGGAATGTTTTGAAAATACTTCAGAAGACGAAGTAGATACAGAATAAAATTTTGACTACGTTGTGCTTGGAATAAATTTTTTTGTACCAAAATTCTGTTTTCATTTAGAAATAATGGTGACCTTAACTAAGAATTTTGATGCTTTTTCAAATAGTATACCATGAGCAATATCTTTATATCAATAAATATAAACATTTTACGTTGTACTTCGATGGAAAACCTCGACAAACAGATATTAGGCTTTAGGTCCGCCGGACCTAGCGCGCCTAACCGCGTTACGTTAAGCGGCGCGCCTAACGAAGGGTTAAGGTGTTCCATTTTAAATTTCAAATTTGTATCTTGGGACATACAAAAAACAGGGGCCCCCTGAATCGAGGGAAAAGTTTAACATCTACGAGTTTGATATATTTCGTCATGTTTCAGAGAATAAATCGAAAAAAAATCATAAAAATCACGGCGAAATTCACAAAAAAAAGAGAAGAATCAACATGTGGGATAAAAATGTCTGAAGCATCAAAAACAATGTGAGAGATAGTGGAGAGAAAAAATCATCTCTTTCAGATTGATTCCAGCATCTATAATTCAGAAATTGACATCTCACATTCCAAACAACAAAACAGATTCATCCATCCATATGGTCGAAGGAAGTTTATCTAATCAAAGACATGCCTTCAAAAAAAATGCAACATTAAAATAAGAAATAGATGAAGTAGTAGAAACTGCGATGGACATTGTGAAACCAGCATTTTTCGTTGAAAAAATCACTTTTTCGAATTCCAAACAAAGCGATTCATCTATCCATATGGTCAAAGGAAGTTTATCAAATCAAAGACATGCGTTCGGAAAATATGAAACATTCAAATGAATGAATGGTAGTGGTTCAGACTTCCACTGTCTATATTAATTACTTTATTGAAACCTGTTGCTAAGAACGAAGGGATAAACATACATATCAAGTGAGAAAATCAAATCCCCAACGAAAGGTTGATATGGATTTTTTGGTCAATAATGAAATCAAGGATTGAGAGATCAAAGAAAATAAAGCTGTTACAAAAAATCGAGATGTCGAATATGATGTCAAAAATTTTTCAATAAAAAATGTATGAATTAATATTGTGACAAGATAATTGAGGTATCGAATGTGAAGTATTAGTCAAAAAATGGAATTGAAGAAATAAATGAAATATTATGAATAAATGTTTGAACTAACTTTCAAGTTGAGTGAACTCACGACGTTTCGATTGCTGGTATCCGCAATTGTCTTAGGGTGATTATGATTGCTGATATCAGCAATTGAAACATCGTGAGTAAACTCAACTCGAAACTTGGTTTCAACATTTATTCATAATATTTACATGTTCTGACAAGTACTTCACATTCGATACCTCAATTTTCTTGTCACAATAATATTTCATTTATTTCTTTATTTAAATTTTTTTACACATTTCATATTCGATATCTCGATTTTTTGTAACAACATTATTTTCTTCGATAACTCGATCCTTAATTTCATTATTGACCAAAAAATCCATTTCAACCTTTCGTTTGGAATTTTCCCACTTGATTTGTATTTTTATCCTTTCGTTCTTAGCAACAGGTTTCAAAAGAGTTAATAAATCGGTTATAATTGCACGAGTGCATAAAAATTACCGATAATTTTGCAAGAAAGCGTGACATCTAAAAATTGCAAGAGTATATTTTCATATTTTGGCGAAAGTGCCCGAGTCCGAAGGACGAGGGCTCTATTACAAAATATGAAAATAACGGAATGCAATTTGTATAAGATATCACGCTTGACTGCATAACTATCTGGTCATTTTCATGCACGAATGTAATTCATTGGAATATTTCACGAATAAAGAAATTCTCAAGGAAATATTATTTTTTGTTCATTTATACTTTATAGATTGTATGGAGTACTCACCTGAACGCGAAATGTTTTTCTATTTTTGAAGTCTATCTGACATTTATTTGTGTTGTTTACTGACGTCTAGCGATACGGTTTCAAATGTGTTGTTATGGTGACTTGATACAATGCAATTACCGCTGTAAGTTTTCGATATTGTATTGCTCTTATGGGACATTTTATATATGAGGGAAATATTCAACCGCATTCAAGCAAACCATTCAAATAAATACATGAAGGAGTAGAAATTGCCTTGGACATTGTGGATCCAGCATCTTTCTTCAAAAAATCACTATTTCAAATTCCAAACAGAGCGCTTTCCCTTCCATTTGGCTATTCCGGCTACGCCACTGACATCTCCTCCACCTAAAAGGGTCGCCCTAACGAAATTATATCTCCTTTGGTAATTGTGCCCTGCAATCCGACCCTGCGTCTCGGAACCTATTACATGAACTTCAGCTGTCAATGGTTGGCGCTTGATAATAACAAGGTCGGTTTGATAACAAAGGGTCGAGAGAACATCGGAAACGTTATGAACTTCGAGGATTGCTATCGATATGGACAATGTGATGAAGGAGATCATTACATGAGGCATGGTTACAGTGGCTGGAGGCAGGATGAAGGAATCGGTAGAGTTGGAAACATAAGGTGTCACGATAATTGAAAATTGAGTTATAGAAACCCAGCAGATTGGGAAGATTCATGTGGTTTCGTTAGAGAAGCGAGAGAGAGGCAGAAAAAAATGGTGATGGAATAAGGAAGAATGTAAACCGCACCTGGGTACAGCTCTTGAATGACAGAAAACCTAAATAAAAGCGGAGTTTTGTGATAGGTTTCAGAAACGGTTACAGATTTGTTTGACGAAACGACAGCTGAGTATTTTTTATCTATCTAAGTATATCAGTACTTGTATTTTTGTGCAATTCAAATTTACGTTATACGAGAAGTTGCTGACTAATAGCTGTTTCATTCGGAAGGAACTTGTATGGATTTCAATATAAGTCCTTGACTATCATCAGATTGTAATAGGTTACTAACACAAAAAACTACGAAGAAAAAGAGAGACATACATTTCGGACCCTAGCATTTCTTTCGTTATCTATTGAACAAATCCTAGAAACACTCCGTCAGTAGGTACCTAACGATAACTCACAAAAAGCTGTGAACTAAGGTATTTGTACTCAGGTCACATGTCAATTAACAAAAACATCGAAAATAATCATTAGATTTTCTAGAACTGGTGTTTTGACAAATATTGAAGAGACTCTTTCAAATTTCGACTGTTAGTTTCACAGTTATTCTTCTTAGAAATTCAACAACTCCTAAGTAAATTGAAATATTACAATCTTGATGAAAATATAATCCGACTCATAACATCTTATCTGAGTGAGCGAAGGCAAGTGACTTACTTCAAAGAAAATTACTCTGAGATATCGTTGGTTGAATATGGAGTCCCTCAGGGCTCGGTTCTTGGTCCACTATTATTTCTAATTTACATCAATGATCTACCAGAGGCTATACCGAGCACTGAGATGGTTCTTTTCGCCGATGATACAACATTAATCGAAAAAAAATCTTCTCCTTATGATCTTAGCATGAGTATCGAAGAGGCACAGTCGAGAGCTAACGAATGGTTCAACTGCAACAAGCTATGTCTTAACAATTCCAAAACTGATTACGTTATATTCTCCCTAAGAAGTCATGACAATGTCATCAATAAAAATGTAAAATTTTTGGGCGTTATTTTGGATTGCACTCTAACCTGGAAACCTCATGTAGACTATTTATCAAAAAAGCTTTGTAAAATAACATATCTTTTAAAAAATCTCAGTAATGTTGTCAGTGTTGACGTGTTGCTGAAGGCATATTACGCATTGTTCCAGTCCTTATTCAGTTATGCAATTCTCTGCTGGGGCCACTCAGCACATGTAAAAAGGATTTTTAGCATTCAGAGGCGAGCTGTTCGGTAAACTGGGTATATTAACAGTACCATCACAGTATATTTACGAATGCCTGAAATTTGTCAAGACAAATCAGGAAAAGTATGACCGCACATCTGACATACATTCATACCATACACGACATAGAGATGATCTGAATATACAGTACCAGAGGTTGAAAAGAACCAGAAATTACGAGAACTACTACGGTCCAGTTTTGTTCAACAAAATTCCAATATCTTCGAGACTTTGTTCTACAACAAATTTCTTGATAAAAATTAAACAATTACTAGTTGTCAGAGCTTACTACAGTTTTGACGAATTTATGTCTGATGACTTATATTGCTTACCAGTATTGCAGTGACCAAAAATTCATATTTTCAAGAATAGCTCTGTAAAAAATATGTTTTATTTATATGTGACTTGGTTTTAAATGTTTATGTTTCATCAGTAGTTTATGTATTTTATGTAATTTATTTATGTGTAAATTTGATATTTTCACATTTTATCTTGTAATTTGACTTGTGTAAGCACGATTGTGTAGGACATCAATAAATTCATTCATTCATTGATTCATTCATTCAACAGTCGATAACGTCACACACTACTCTTGTCGAAAAGATAATTGAGGTTTTAAAGTTCGCAGGAATGCTGATCTGTTCTGTCATTTTATGACTTTTTTCTCCGTTCTGAACTCAAACCCGATTGCAAAATTACAAATTATCCCTACATCTAGCCTACAGAAAGAAATATTCATCAATACTCCATCTGAAGGGTATTTCCTTTTTGTGGTTAGAAGTCAAGTCAGATAAGGCATAACATGAAAATACCCTCTTTATAATTTTAACCATAAAATGCTGTATATCTATTCATTGGTTCATGCTGGAACTGGGGTCTCGTAGATATCCAATCAAGCTCCAACACTTTTTACCTCACATTTACGTTTTTATGACTCAACTTCTCAATCGGTAAGATTGAACACTTTGGTGTTGCAGTGAATATTTTTCAGACTACAATAAAGTTAGCTTCATGAAGAATAGTCTTTTCGAGACTTATTCTGTGTGCAGAAATATTTGTTGTTCAACGTTTCAACTCCCACGAGCGCTTATCAGGAACTGATAGATTTCTATCACTACAGCAATTCGATTTTTCAAACCCCCTACGACAACTAAACCATAATATTGACTTCAAAATCTCTTACAGTTAATATAAGTTCGGTGTTGGGACAATTGATCTCTATAAGAAGTTTTCATTCAATTTCGTGTTCATTACACAATTCACATATGAAACAGTACCTTTAATAGTGCTTTCTCTACCAGAACTCTTATATTGGGTCCTTTCACAATAAAATACAAATTAACGTGAGTGCAGAAAATTTGAACCTAGGAAGCATTCTAGGACACCATTCTATAACCATGTGGAGACTCAATTCCATTTGAATGGGTACCTGTCTTTTCTTGTTGACAATGTCCAGTGTCTCAAAACAGAATATTGTGCCGTGTTTTCAATGTATACTTCTCTGGTTGAGTATTTTCTGTTGTTTGAGAAGAGCTGTTCTAGTTGTTCAAGGAACTGGAAACTAATGTTAGTCCTATTGTTACTTCCCTTCCATAATGTTGTATTGAGAAGCTCATACATTTTGTAGGGGTTATGACGAATTTCACCTGAACTTAACGCCAACCAAATTAAAACATGTCTTTTCTCGAACAAAAGTGACCTCACAATGTCCAGTGCATCGTACTCTTTTCCAGTGTTGTCTTCAGAATACTCCTTCGGTATGATTGTTTTTCATTGAATATCTTCTGTTGTCTTGGAAGGGCTGATCCAGTTGATCAAGGAAGTGGGAATCGATTTCCAGTCTATTGTTATTTTCGTTTCATAAAGTAATACCGAAGTTCCCCCTGTTTCGTTATGATGAACAAAACCTAATTTTACGAGGCAATAAGAAGTTGAACATAAGAAAAGGTCCGGAAAGCTCATCCAATAATCGTTACTCCCGAGAAAACACACCAGCTGACAGTTCACTGATGTGAAGGGATGCGTGTATCCTAAACTGCTGAATCAAGAAAAACTTTAGTCCACTTGAAATAGTGCATCGATGCGAACAAATTTGTGAAAACGTCATATATGATGTGAGCAGGGAGTTCCAAAAGTTATAGCCGAATTGATATAAATTTATCAAAAAATTGTATTGATATTTTGTTATTGAAAACTTTTTCCAAACTGCACTGTTTTCGAAATACAAAGTGTTGTTCAAGAATGAAAAATTATTCGTTCTTAGAATATTTTTTATGAAATTCCAAAATATGGTGCCAGAGACTTTCCTCATAAAAAAAAACTGAAATAAGATTGAAAAATTCAGTTTGGAGTTCATCTACACCTTATATTGACCAACATAATTCAAAACTACAACTGCTACTGTTAGCAGTATTCTACAAAGGTTCTAATTGAGCAACCGAAATTTGAAGTAGCTCAGAAAATATTTCATTTTATATTATTGGAGATATTTCAAATGGCAAGAATAGATATTATGATATATATTCTATGAGAAAGTTTTCTGCCTAATTTTTCTGAGGTTTTATAAGCATTTGAGGTTGTGATAGAATTTTCAAGGGAAATATGCATGAAAAAGACAGATAGTTCGATTATTTCAAGTCTTGAAATAACAATTCCGCCCCAACTCCTATAAGAAACCTCCAAACACAGATGCAGGCAGAGTTATACAGGTTTTTGTCATACCACTTCCACATATAGATTTTATTTAATATATTTTGTGTGATGTTCGTGATAACAGACGAAATTTATTTTAAATTTTTTTCATAAATGATAAAAAACTCGATTTATCATATCTTGAGCATTTTATGTGCGTTCCACTTATTTTTCGTTTTCGAGGAAAGAAGAATGTAATTTTTGGAAGGAATATATTTCTTTCAATATATATGAATCTCATGGGGTCTACTCTTGACTCATCGCTCAAAAAACCTTTGTTTTCTAATGTCCAGTCATATCTATAACAGTACAGTTGTATGTTAGAATGTGACTATATTGCGAAAGGTTAAGACAACCGTGACACGTGTTTCGCTCCTTCAAACAGAATTGTTTACAATTAAGGGTGCTATTGTACAGTTTGGTCTCGATCAGATGTATTTCCAATGGATAATTTTCAGTCAGTTACCCTGTGATTATCTTCAGTTGATTCCTAGCTTATACGCTGTTTTTTTAGCTATTGTGGTGGACAATCTAAACAATCATCTCTTCGTCTATGTAGAGTTCTGATGGTCAGTATAAAGCATACATTTATGTTCTGGCTAATGTAAATCAAAATCAGAAAGTGAGGTACAATCTTAGCTTCTCTGTAATTGATGACCTTCTACATTTAAACTTCAACGAAGTTACATCAAGTCTTCCAAGAACTTCGTCAAGTTATCTTAGTCAAAAATATTACAGCTTCGAACAGTCAAGATTCGGGTTTTCTATGACTACATTCCACTAACAACTTTGGATCCGCTCAAAATGGGTTTGACCATAATGGATCCGATCCATCTGATCGATATCTACAGCTTTCGGATTGGATTGAACCACTCAAGTCAATACCATAAAGTAAAGGTTAGGTCCTAACTGATCGCCTCGAAGAGAGCTGAAATTACGAGATAGATGTATTTGAAATTGACAACGTCACATTGATTCTTTATGCCTCAATTGTCTGTCATTTATTCGATGATATCATGGTCAAAGTGGGAAACAAAATGATAATGAAGAAAATATAAGTATGCCCCAAAGAAGAGAGCAGTTTTTTTAACCAATCTTATTCGTAGAACACAAGGAATTCAAGTCAAGTTAAGTCAAGTTTTTTCATTCATATCGGAGAACCACTTGCAAAATAACTGAAGGATTGATAACTTGAGTACATGCTATCGAATTTGAAGCGGATAGATATTGTCGAGATGAATGTAATTATTATTATTAATTATTCATAACATAAATTGAAGAATTATTAAAGCATATCCATTTACCGGGTGTCCCACATTTTATGTGACAGGCAATATCTGGTTTGTTGAAGGAGATACACAAAAATGTTTCATACAAAAGTTTTAGTTCATGAGAGCTATATTTTGATATAATTTTTAAATATACAGGGTGTTTGGTGTAGGTGCTACAGACCAAAATTCCATTTTTTAAAATAGAACGCCCTGTATATCATTACATATTCAGATGCTACGTTTAAATTCTGATATCATTTAATGTTTGGTTTTTGAAATTCGGTTACGGCGTTGTTGAGTTATTGCTTGAAATGTAAAGTCTTGAGAACGACTATTATTTTTGAAAATATCTCATACAATTATTCTCTCTGCATCAGATCACATGAAAATTAGTCGAAATTTTGGGTGTTCGAAGTAATGGTTTCAATTTTGAATTGTGGAATTCAGTCAGGAATCATTTTGAATATGAAACAATTGCGAAATTGAAAGAGGTGTATTCGAAAACAAATCTTTAATAACAATGTAAATAATATAACTTGATAAATCATTTCATAAGAATGGTAGGTACCTAGAAATAAGTCATAAAAATTGTTCAAAGTGATGCCCATTAGATATTATACAGGCTTCGAAACGTCGAATCACTTCTCTCGTACAAGTCGCTCTTATGATATCAGGCGTAATATCACTGCACGCTAGTCGAATTTTCATTTTCAGATTATCCACATTCAAAGGGGAAGTAGTGTAAACAATATCTTTTAAACAACTCCATAGGAAAAAATCAAGCGGTGATGAATCTGGGCATCCTATGATGCGGCCATTGAACAATCCACACCATACATTAATACCCCAAGTAGTTTGAAAATTACTTTCGCGGACCCAGTGGGGATTTTCTTGAGACCAATAGTGACTGTTATGTTGATTCACAACTCCATTATTGTGGAATCGCGATTCATCGCTCCACAAGATTTGACTGAATATGTTAGGACTTTCATGTAATATTACCTGAATACAAGCAATGAATTCAGGTCTTCGTTCAAAGTTCGTGGGTTTCAAACCTTGTACCAACTGAATTTTGAATGGGTGGTATTTATTCTCTTTCAGAATTCTCTGTACATTAGATTTATTCACACCGACTTCTTCTGCAAGAGTACGGATAGAAACATGTGGATGGATAATAATATAAGCCAACACATTGATCTCTGAATCTTCAGTTCTAACAGATCTCGTATGATGACGATGCTTTATAGTAGAAGGAAATGACCCAGTTCGCAATTTTTCTTCAACTCTCGAGAAAGTCATTCGTGACGGAATGGGTCTGTCTGGAAAACGTTCTTGGTATAGACGTTGTGCTTGACAGCAGTTTTTCTGACATTCCCCAAAAATTAATAACATATCAATGCAATCACTTGGACTAAACGCGAAAGGCATACTGGAGTTTTCGCACAAAGAACACAGTTACTGTTTTGCAAAGAATCACTGAATCGAACTGACAAGTAGATACAATTCAACAACATTTGTTACTATGGCATCAACAAGCATAAGCTACTTGATGAAATTGTGCAATATAAAGCAATTCACCCTCAAGTTAGTCACATTCTCAAGAATTTCAATATTATATTCAACTGATATCGATATCGTATCGTAGAGGTGAGAATAATGGTTTGTATTCAGTAGTAGTCTAGTTCAATCTGATAAAAGATATAGACTGGATTCGTGTACGAGTAAATAAGTTTTTTTGAAACTTTATATTTAAGGAAAAGTGCAATAACTCAACAACGCCGTAAACGAATTTCAAAAACCAAACATGAAATGATATCAGAATTTACCGTAGCATCTGAATATGTAATGATATACAGGGCGTTCTATTTTAAAAAATGGAATTTTGGTCTGTAGCACCTGCACCAAACACCCTGTATATTTAAAAATTATATCAAAATATAGCTCTCATGAACTCCTAAAACTTTTGTATGAAACATTTTTGTGTATCTCCTTCAACAAACCAGATATTGCCTGTCACATAAAATGTGGGACACCCTATATATTCTCGGACGTATACAAATGATATTTATATGTTATAATCCATAGGAAGTGTATACGAATCGACTAGTCGATCAATTAATTAATTAATATTACCGATTGAAGCTAATATTGATATTCATTGGTCAATATTCTGAACAAGTGATTTTATTGTGAATGAAAACAAGTATATTCAGTCTGACTGATTATATACTTCCTGATGTCAACCGTAATGTCAGTGAGGTCAAGTGAGGTGTTGCTAGTCTTTTTGACGAAAAAGTTAAATTAGCTAGTATATACGATGAGATTGGAACCTTCGGTGTGAAAGTTGGAATTTTTTGTAGAGTTCAAGTACCCTAACACCAAACTGATAGCCTTTTCAGAAGAAGAAAATTGATACTAAATCTGAAGACTGAAGTCTATTCACGTTAAAGATAGAGTGCGCGCAAACAATGCATCTAGCATGATCAGCACGTGGACAGTTAGTCCTAGCGATTCAATCAGCTGGCTGTGATATCGAAGAACGTACAGAGTTGTATTACGCTGTCACAGTTTAGTACTGAATTGTATCAATACTTATCGTCAGCAGCGCATGTGCTATTTTAGTCAATATGTCCAGTAAAGATATAGATGAATTCGATAACAAAGACGTATCAAATGCTAATAGTTTTCGAAAAAGAATAAAGATAAGGAATTTGAGTAGTATCTGGAAGAATATGAAGTACATGAAAATCCCCAAAGATTTGTTGATCATATTCTTACGAAAGTAGCCAGTGTATATAAGTATTGTTCGTGACTTTTTCTGACCTATAAAAGCGAAGAAGCTGATCTGAAATTGTGAATTTTGTGGACGAATTCAATGAAAACACCAAATACCTTATTTCAGTAGTTCCAAGTCCTGCCCTGATCTACTCAACCCATCACGTGTATTTGTTCACGTGCACTCTATCTTTGAAGTGAATGCACTATACTTTACAATTTCAGGTAGTGCAACAACTATCTGCAGAGTTTTTTCGATTCGATATGGACTTCATTTGTTACTACTCATCATTTCGATTAATTTCTCAACAATAAACTGAAGAGCGAACTGAAAGGGATGTGTCCTTCGTCATCATCCATGCTATTTTTACATCTTACTATTTCTGAACTCTCAAATGCATCGAGTAACCTTGTGTCATGCACAATGCACGTGTTTAATCAGTTTTGATTGCTTTCACCAATTTTGTGGTCATTGTCCAGGGCATGTTGGGCGATACTGGACTTTTCTACCATTCGAAATCTCTAGTGCGCCAAATCCTCTTTGAAATAGGTTTTTATAGTTCGTCGGCTCTGGCCAATATATCCCAGTTATTTCACCAGAGCTTGTATACATCTTGATATCGCTCTAGCAAATTGCATATACATGACTTGAGGAGAGTCTGACCAGCAAATAAAATAAGATAAGAATAAAATAAAGAACTAATTGAAATACATTAGGAATAAGGGTGGAAAACGTGTGTTTATACAGATGACTAAAATGAAATAAGAAATAAGAATGAACCAATCAAGTTTCAGCTTTTTCGACAATGACTTTTGTGTTCTGTGAATATCACATTTTCGTTTTGACAGTGGCTCCAGTAACTAACTTCCTAATTGTTGATATTTTGAAGTTTGATTCGATTACATATAGCAAAGATTATCAGTGAATGATATTTTTTTGTTGTTATTGTAAGGTTAGAAGTTAGAATAATTTGAAACATAGAACGTTAAGTACAGAAAATATTTCGGTCATGCGCATTATCAGTTTCCAAACAAAATAGTGAAAGATGGCATCTTTTGTTGTTATTCTTATTTCTTATTTCATATTATATCTTGTATGAACCTTTCATAGATAGATAGACATTTATTCATCATTTTTCCAACATGTACATCGGATTGATAAGTCAAAAAGTGTAGAAATAGCCCAATTGGTGAGCGTAAATTTTCGAATTCATATAAAGCACAGAAAAGGAAAAAACATATTAAAATACATTTTGTAGACATATTAAAATCATCAGCAACATCACAAATTTAAATTGGATTGACTATGCCAATGCAAGAATCAAAAGGCATTGCAAAGTGTATATACAAGTATGAGTATAAATACAAAATAATCGTTAGTCACGGTTATGACAGTTATTATAATCCATCTAGGAGTGTTGACAGTGGGATATAAATTCATTTATATGATAGAATGCGTTCGAAGTAAGAAAAGTTCTCAATTGGGACTTGAATTTTGAGAGATTGGTTTGTTTTTTTAAATGATCTGGTAACATATTGAACAGGTATGGCCCAGCATACCTTGGTGATTTTTTGTGACTTTCATATTTAATTGCTCCTAAGCGAAACTCATTTTTCGTTCGTGTTGAATACTGGTGAATGTCTGCGTTTAGCGTAAAGCTATTTTTATGAGTAAAAGTATGGCTCAGAAGTTTATACAAATATATACCTATGAATGTAAGGATTTTTTTTGTTTGAAAGTATCTCTGCAAGACGCACGATAGCCGAGGGAAAATATAAGACGTATAATTCTTTTTTGCGCCCTAAAAACTCTGTTATTATCCTTTGCGGGACCATGAACTATGATATTGTAACTCAAAGTTGAATATACTAGAGCGTAATAAACAGTCATCATTCCTTCACCATTAAGGCAGCTCTTCAAATTTTTCAGTGCAAAGTACTGTTTGTTTAACTGTGAGCAAATCGTGTTCACGCATTCTGTCCAGTCAAGATTTTCATCTACAATGGTACCTAGGAATTTGCAGCTGTTACTGAATGCAACTGTATTATTATTAATTTTTAGGTTATCGATATTTAATTTTACAAAAGATGGTTTATGAAATTGGATGGCCACTGTCTTATCGTAATTGATAATTAAGTGGTTTTTCCGACACCAGGTATCAAATTGAAGGAGTACATTAGCTATCTTCGTTCGCGTTTGATCGGCATCCGCACTAGAAACTATGATGGAAGTGTCATCAGCAAACATATAAACTTTACCATCTTTAATGTAGTCAGGAAGGTCGTTTATAAATAGGAGGAACAGTAAGGGGCCTAGGACACTACCCTGAGGAACACCTGAATCAACCAAAAATTCTTCAGATGTTTGGTTTTTAACCTTTACTACCATTTTGCGGTCCTTCAGAAACGAGCCGATCCAATTCAATATGTTGCCTCGGAACCCTATCGCTTCTAACTTTACTAAGATGAAGTCGAAATTGAGGCTGTCGAACGCTCGTGATAGGTCGAAGAACAACCCTACAATATATTCTCGTTTTTCCATTCTCTCACTTATGAATTCTATGAATTCTGTGGTGGCTGTTTCAGTGGAGTGTCTATTTCTAAACCCGTGTTGGTTGGGGTTCAATATATTGTATTTTTCCAAGTATTTGTTTATTCTTATTGTGAGGGCTTTCTCGAATATTTTAGAGAATATGCTCATAAAGATCTATATGTTTACTTCCTTGTTTTGCTTTATTTTGTTCCTAATTTTATTTTGTTTGCTGTTTGAACTCTCTTTTATTGGGGAGGCAAATAAGTTTTTTTTTCTCATTAGGAAATTCTAGATGACGCATGTTATTCGCACAATTCAAGTGGGGTACGCGAGTCCCATCAGGCGGAATCGAGAAAAGTTACCCGGGTGAAAATTGGGTTGAGAGTGAAATCGGATATCTCATTAGGCCGATGTGGAACGGTGCCGGCTGATCTGCTTCGAGAGAGCTGATCAATATGTCGACCGATTGTCGCGACATGAATTATGTCGAATCGGAAGCTGATAATTGGCGGTATCGAAATCCATAAATTGCTTGGACGTGGAGCAATGAAATGACGGATTTGGACGCGTTGCTGGTTCAGTGATGAATGTGTTAGATTTAATATGAGTTATATTGTCGGTAAACAGGAATATATTATTATGTTGATGTCCCTGTGCCGGGAACATGAAAATTACATGCGATAACGCCAATATCTCGTGGATTCCCAATTAATGTCTGATTTATTTTCATTATATATTCCATTTCACTCTTCACTCTTGCGAGAAGTTTTGTTACTAACTTCCTATTCTATAGGACCAGCATTGTAATCAACCATTAAAAGTGACTTTATTAAATGCGACAGAGAAATTTACTTAATTTACATAGGAAGGAAAGAATAGGTGAAAATTTTACAAATTTGAAATGTCAAACAACGATGTATGCCCTCTACGATCCAGAAGAGATGTGATGCTTACGCAGTGAATATGATGACAACGATACCAAGATATGGCGTCACACGTCTCATTGTACAAGGTTCATAATTGAAAATTTCTTATGAAATGAAAATCGCGCCAGAAAGAACATAAAAACATTAGTTATGTCGTTGTATCAAAATCTTCATACAACGGTTTCTTCTCATACCACAAAAAATGAATTGTATTTAATAAAAATTAATTGTTCGCCATCTTCATTTGAGTTCAGGAAACCTTAAATATTTGAATCGGTCGTTCGCTATATCTGTCATAAAGTTGAGGTTATGAGCTATTTTACGTGTTTGAGTGTTCATTGAAATGTGTTGTTTATGTTATTATTATGCTGAAAAAGTGAATGACTATTAATAATAAGGTGAAACTCTTCATTCATGATAATTTATATAAATATGAGCCAGTTCAATAGAATCGACGCGGTAAACCATATAGTTTTGACAGTTCAAAGGTAAACAACGTTTTATCGAAACAATCGAAAGGACTAGGCAGTTTTATCAGTATAATACCCAATGAATGGCTAGAATAACCCTCTACTAAGATGCCTAGAAGTCCTGGTGACTCTACTGATTAGATTTTGTTTAGATTTTTGTGGCGAAAAAAACAATCGACGCTTTTGAAGGTTTCCCCTATTTTTTCGGTAGAGGGCGTTATATTCCCATTTTTCAAATTTGATGACAAGTGTCAAGTCAAGTTAATTGTCATGTCAGTTTGAAATTTTGATGTTTACAATGTTTTTATCGTGTTTATTTGTTGATTTCATTGCTTTTAAATATCGAAACGTTGTTACTGGTATCTCATTGTCCACCCATTATCCTTTAGGTTGCGATCTCTTCTCGCTAGCCAATCAAATAAAAGTGGAAAAACCTGACTGCACATTATTTTCACTTAGTGCAAATTTAGCTTCAGACAAGACTGACAAGAGCGTGTTGGCGACATCTGTACATATTGTACGGAAACCTCCAAAGGCTCAATTATCCACCAAAAATCAAGCAATCCAGATTTCGCCACTTTTATCCCAAACTTATACAGGTATAAGTAAACACACCAGGGTTTCCAGGCATCTTACCCGCTACTATTGGTTGAAATGTCAAAAACGTCACATTTTGACAAGTGAAAAAACTAATCACCTATAACCTCCCTAGAGCATGAGTTTTCTCCGGAAATGTTTATGGTTCATGAATCTTTTGCTGAAATTACTCGTTTTCAGAGATATTTTCACATCACAGTATTGTATATTTATTTGTTGTAATCATAGTAGAATTGAATCAATATAAAAATAAAATAAGCAATTATATGAGAATAAGTAAAAACATTAGATAGTTAAACATAAAATCTAAAATATATAAATAAAATTGAAGAAATAATGTAGAGGTGGATGTGCCAAGCCTTGCGTAGATCCAATACTTCCAAAGGTGCGTTGTTTTCAATTCGGATGTGATCAGCCACTCTGAATAGTGGTGTTTCACTTGAATGTGTATGAAATCCACTCTTTCGGCAATTTGCAATGGCTTGTAAAACAAGGGGAATTAATATGAAAAATCCAGTTTCATTCTATTTTGTTGAGCAATAGCTTACGGCATCAGTAACTGATAAGGATAATGGGTATGAAAATCAACACTTGAGAGGAATGTTGTTTGAGAAGGATGCGTATGAATCCATCCTATTGTTGTCAAGTTATGTTGATCTTCATAATCAGAAATCTCCCCTTCATTCATTGTCGCGCAAGAATCTGAGGTTCCTTTTCGCTTTGGTAGAATCAAGTGAGTTAAAACTAGTTCATATCTTTCGAGTCTGACTGTTGGAACGGCACATGTCTCAATATTTTCAGAAGTATTACTTTGTGTCATAGCTTTAAAGGAAGTCACCATTTCAACTGGTACCATTACAGGTTTGAGTATATAATGCTCCTCCTGGACACTGATTTTTGAAGGCTTTCTTGTGTGGTCTACTTTCGGAAGAACATGAAGACTTGTTAATTTTGGAGGATCGCCTGAAATATTTAGTTAAAATTTCATTAACAAGGTTCAGAGGAAAATTTTCACTTGATAATGTTGATGCTAGTTGGGGAAGTTTCCAGTGGAGTCGTTGCCATAGCGACAGGTTTAAATAAGAACATTTCATTGAATCAAACTCACTCATAATCTCCCTTGTTGAGTTGAGTTGAATTGTTTCCCAAAATTTCCTCGACCTGCCTGCTGGTTTCTTGTCATTTTCTAATGGGCTTGGGATACTCTTATATTATTATCCAAATATATGTTTTTTTTCTTCAAACGTCAAATAATGATGACATTACTTATCTAACTTGATCCTGTCAAAGTTTGATGTCTCCGCCGGCAGCAGTTTTTTTTCTCATTTCTTTACGGCGGAGGGAAAAATGTTGTCAGGGCAACAATATGAAACATGTCACAAAGCAACAATACAAATGTCATTAACAACAATTAAACATCATTTTCATTTATAGTAATATTAAAAGTACAATTAGTTAATGAAGCATTTTCAAAATTGAAACCGTGCAAAAATGTTCCCGACTCTTGATACGCATTGGTAATTGTTGATGATACTGATGGTCGAGCACAACTTTCAGCAATCATTCCCGATGTTGGCGAATCATGAGGGTTTAACATTTTTTGAGCGTTATCGTTCCTATTTCTTATTGAATCCTCTATATATTCTTCGGCAACCGTGCTTGATTTCCAGACCCCATGTCGTTTGAGGCATTCTAAATTTCCGCCTCCATCAATTAAAAGTGTTGCTGAAGTTCGTCGTAAACAGTGACCCGTGTATGCGCTTGCATCGTTTAAATTTAAATAACTAGCTACTTTTTGGGCTACTGCGCTGATCGAATGTATTCCCATGACGCTTCGGTAACACTTTCCATTTTGGTACTTTATGAAAAATCGGTTTTCTGTGAAATTTTCAGGCCGCAGTGATGCACACTTTTTATACAGTTTAATGTAGTTTTGACCAATTATTGTAAAAGATCTAATTTGTCGTGTTTTACTGTCTGGGATTTTGATAATTATTACATTTTCTTTATCCTCAATGTCCACAGTCTTCATTTTTACCAATTCGTCGCATCGACAGTCGCCGGTAACCCCAATTAACAAAACAATCTGAAATATTTTTATAATTTAGTAGAGTATACTACATGCTTTGCAATATATATTTTTTACCTTCAATCCTAAATACAACTTATCTGGCGCTTCAAACAAAAATTTATCAAACTCGTCTTTAGTGAAAACTTTAGACTTCTTTGCAGTATATCCTTCGCTTGTCTTTTTCGGAAATGCACGTAACTTTAAAAATTTGCTTATATCCACATTTTTTCTAATAACTAACTCGGATTTTCATCATAGAGTATCGTGACCACATTGTAGAAGATTTCCATTTATTTTCATTTTCCATTATATTAAAATATGCCAGTAAAACGTCTTCGGTAACTTGCCGTACTCCTCTTGTATCGCACCACTCTTGGAAGTGCTTGTACGCTAACCGATACTTTATTCCGGACTTGGAGGGCCCCAAACGTGCATCATTAGCCGCGGACTCAATTTCGTTTAGGTTTTCCATTTTCGCACTAAATTTGCGCTTGCGGTTGCAACAACAATAAGCTGTCTTTAATAACATAAAATAACTGTCAAACAACTGTAACCAGGGAGATGCAAATCCCACCGACGACTTAATTATTTTAATTTCTGACATCTAGACGACTTTGATAGTTGTCACAGTTAATTTCGAGTAAAAATAGCGTATGAATTGTACTATTTATGGTTGAAAATTGCTACGTTTGAAGAAAAAATAGTATACTTTATTCGGCAAAGAAGCGACTTTTCTTGACTTGCCCTCTATTACGCGGCTCACTTCGTTCGGCGCGTAATATCGGGCTCGTCAAGAAAAGTCATGCTTTTCCGCCTCATAAAGTAATATACTATAGGGAAGAATATCGACCGATGAGGGCGCTGGTGGTGGTTAAACTTTATCCACCATTTTGAAATAGTTACCTTGTTTACATTTGTGAAATAACGCGCCAAACTGAAATCCAGTCATCAGTTGCCCTCGCTAGACAAGATTTTGGTGTTTTTTTTTCTATATTTTCATTGTACGAAATTTTTCTCTTGAAGGTTAATATAACTGTGTTCATGATGCTTTGAATAGCCGCACAATACCATTCATTGGAGGTGAACATAGATGCATTGTGTTTTAAAATGTAATGATATTTGTTCCAGGACATTTTTTAGTGTAGTGTTAGTGAACCAAAGAGGCTTTCATTACATGGATGATGAAATGCGCCATAACTTCGCCTCAAAATAGGCAAACAGACTCACCAGGTAACAAGAAATCATCTCTCTTGAAATGCAAGTAACACACTGAAGCCGCTCTAGGTGGTGATTTATGCAGTTTCAGTTTAATATTCCAAGCCTTGTACCTGTCTATTTTCTCTTTCAATCCACTTTCCGTAATGTTTCCCACCAAAGATGTATTTATCTTTGGAAACGTGTGGAAAGACAACTTTGGATTTCGGTTCCTAGAGTTGCGGCAACTTGGCACCAAACACTTTATACGGCTCACTGAGCGATCTGCATCCATGATTGTTTGTTATTATTAAAAAAAATTACAACTCCAGATGAGATTTCCTAAATCAACACCAAATAACTCAATAAATTCACACACATAAAAATGGAAGCCGTTTGTTTGTGAAATTCTAGCAGTGCGTTATATTTCCGCCAGACGTCGCATAAAATTATGAACTTCCCAATAGTGACCAAGAAACTGTTTCTTTACAGTTTTTTCATAAATGTTTTCCTGTAAGTGTTCCTCTGTGTATTTTCCAACGACCCTCATACTCAATTGTACTTGACCTGTTTCTGAATTGATTACCAGTATCAGTAATCAAGAAATGTGTTATTCAAGCTACATTGTTCCTAAGAAGAATGAAAGAAAAGACGTGACTTGGAAACGAAATCACTAATGCCATGTACCAATAGTATACATTTTTCCAAATGATATTTCCATATGGTTGACAGAGTATCCCTATAAACAATGAGAAAAGTATCGCCATAAAATCCTGCACAATATCGCATCAATTGCAACATAAGTCCTACCAGTATGCTATGGTGATAACGAAGCACTGTTATTTTTCAAGTGACCATGGAGAGGAAAACCGTTGTTCAAAGCTATGTTATGCAATAAATCCCATTAAAACGCAGTAGGTGAGTTCTGACAATGTGTCTGCAATCTGATTTGCGCCGAGCAGAGTGAAATCTCAACAAAGTGCAGAACACAAAGGACGTTTTAACGGCCGCCACTCAAGCTAGTTAGCGGAAGGTTCGGAGTGGAGAATGGAGAGCGATACTAAAGATGTTCTGTTACACCGCCACAAAGGAGGTGCAAGCAAACTACCCGGAAGGGCTTCAAAGGGATACGAAACACTTGCACGAGCGTGTTTTTGCATAAAGTCTGCTCCATTAATGAGATAATATACAGGGAAAAGGGACGAAAATAGAAATATCTAGACAGCACCAGATACTCCAAAAGTGTTGTTTTTGGCTTCTCTTCCTTCAGGTCAGTGCAGCGAAAATACAAAACTTCTAATAATAATAATATCGCTTTTATTGATAAAAAAAATATACAAAAAAAATCATAATATAAGCTCCTATCAAACGGCAGGATTCAATTTCTGACTATGCCACGGAAAAAATCACAGCATGGGCAGACCTTGCTCTTCCCTCTATCCGGAAGTAACATTAATTATTTAGTGATTTCTTACGCTATAAGGTAGACACGATTTAAATTTCCACAAAATTTATTGTCTTCGCGACATGTTTCGATACACAGTATCTTTATCAAGCGAATGTATTTAAACACTAAATTATTCTTCGTTAAAAGCTCCTTAAATATATCAGGGCCTAATCTAATTATCTCTGATTCCTATAATAATACCACTGACACTGATGATGATTCCTAAACTTATTAACTGATACTGATTCCTAGAATTACAACTGATAATTATTATGATATCGGACCATAGTTACTACTTATTGATTGAATAAGTTCAACAAAGGGGAACTATTGAGATCCAAGTGATCATTTAGCAAACAATTTGAATTTTTTAATTTATTGATTTCCAAAAATTCTAAATAATTAAGTCTAATGCCCTTATTTTCGACATGCAGAATTTCGAAATTTTTATCGAAGTCATGGCCTTCCTCCAAAATATGATTGGCATATGATGAATGACTTGTTTTCTTTTCATAATTCATACGATGTTGACGTATGCGGTTTTTGAATGGTCTACCTGTCTGGCCAATATATACTTTGGAGCAAGATCCACAATTCAATTTATAATATCTTTTCTCTTCGTTTGGAATTGTGACATTGTTTAATAATTGTAAAATCTGTCAGGCATAGATTGTTTTATACAACTGCGTAGATGTGTACACGTCAGCGGGGATATGGTCTCTTCATGAAATCCGATGAGCAGCATGACGTTTCCGAAAAAAGAAGAAGAAGAGGTCATGCCAAGAGGTCGGCAAAGTAATCCGAACGTAGGACATAAATCAGCACTTTTTCGAACCATTATGAATAAAATCTATTTAAAGCAACCTGTGTACATTTTGGAATCATCTCAAAACGATGTGTCTCGATATCGATTCGGCTTCATTTCTGAAGGCAACCATCACGAAGAATATTCAAAGTCCAGTCTAATATCCTTCGATAAAAACCACGATAGGGTTCTGATTACTTTCAAAGTTTAAGTTCCTTTTCATTGCCGGCCATCACGGAACGGAGCGCCCTATATTCATAAATTACTTTAATAGACCAGTTAGAGCCATAACATTTTTAGGGCAAAGCAATTTCGTCGTCGTCTTTACTGGAATTGTCACAATTACTCCAGTTGCGGATATAATGGACGGGGATATTATTTGGCAATAGAATGTTCCACATATTTTCGTTGGGATGAATTCCGGTCACTGATACTATTATTGCATCGCTGTCATAACACTGGTTCAGTGAGATGAGGCATTTGTTGAATCAATGAGGGAAATAAGAATAGAAATTCCACAGGTAGTTTGCGATCAAATTTGGTATTGCTTTCTGATAAATGTTCTGAAGAGTGAGAAAAATTATTGTCATTATTTTATTTCATTTCTGATCATACAAAGAACAAACCCTTCAAGTTTCAGATATCTACGTCACATACAAAATTTGCCCCCATCTTTCACCCCCTTAGGGGTGGAATTGTTCAATCTTAAAAAATACAGCCTTTATAACTCCTGAATAGTGTGGTTTTCTATTATTGGAAGAATTTTTATAATCGGATCCATATTTCTGTAGATTACCCCCTACAAAAAAACAGAGAAAGTTACAACCTCTTCATATTATTAGTATAGATAGTATAGATGTGGATCCGCGATGGGCGAATTCAAACAAGATATTGTTAGAGGGACGAACTTTTGCAACAACTCCAGAAGATAATATTTCAAATGATTGCTACATTGTTTTATTTTTGGTAGGTTTAAGAACTCCAGACAAGATCTCTTTTGGCGATAGTTCTTCATCACGTCCTATTTTTGAGATGTTTTTTCCAACTGGAAGAGGAACAATTTTGAAACAACATTATTATATTTTATGGTGAGACTTTTCCTGATTTTGTAATTCATTTCGGAAATCCTTCAGGTACTGCGTTTAATGTGGGGTCATATCCAAGTTTGATATAAGTGTGGATGCGCTAGGAGGTAAGCAAGAGCAGCTTTGGTAGTAGAAGTTATGCGGTATGGACGTTTCCTAGTTGGGTTAGTCAGTTTACCAAGCCGCATTCCTGATAAAATACCCGACGCGGGTTCAGCAACAAAATTGGGGATCACGTCTTTGGCGAAACTGAAGTCTTCGGCAGATGATTTCTCGGGGATTTCCATGATCAAAATATTCTCTTCACGCTCAGGGAGTTCGGTAAGTACATCTATGGGACAGAGAGCTAAAAGCCCTACGATTCTGTGTTCCAAATTGACTATCTTTCTATGAAGTTTTTTTCAGGTTAGTAGCGGAAAAATAATATTGTTACAGAAAATAAACCGAATAAAACTTACCACTGAAATATTCTTTTGTCCTCTTTTATTAATTTGAAATTTTGGCAGTTTGTTTGGTGTCACATTCTGGATTGATTGACACAGATAGGGGAGGAGATATTGTGTGGAGCAGCAAGCAAAATGTTTACTTTTTCAACACTGTATTTTCAATATTTCGACATTGAATACTGTCATCTTCAGGGGAGCTACAAATATTACGCACTTTGTTAAAAATATAGAGGAAATGTTAAAACAACAAAACTACTTACAGTGTTAGTGAGAATGGTTACTATAAATGTGAATCGTATAAAAATAAATGAGTACGAAGAACACATTTGTGCTCATATATTTGTATACAATTCATCCATTATCTTTGAAGCAACCATTCTCACTAACACAGTAAGGAGTTTTGTTGTTTATTCAGCCTCTGTTCCACATTTTTAACAAAGTGCGTTATATTTGCAGCTTCCCTGAAGAAGACAGTATTCACTGTTGAAATATTGGAAAGAGCATACTTTTTGATTGCTGCTTTACCCAATATCTTCTTCCCCTGTACATATTTGGATAGCCCACTTTGCAAAATTATGAAAATCGTAATGCCAAGGAGTGGGCATCAGAACACCAAAGAGATTTTAACAAACTAAGATATTCGTATGTAAAATGAACTGTCTGAAAAATGTATGAATATCCTGGTTACTCTATTCGGAATTTTAAAGCTGGGGCAATTACCTGTATATATGATTAGGAATTCAATATAATGTAATATAATACATGATATAAAGAGGAAATGCGCTAATGAACTTGAATATACGTAATTCAATGGAAACGTTTATACACGCTGGAATGAAATGAGACATAAAGAGTGAAATAAAAGCAAACTCTCTTCTCCCTCTTATTTTATTTTACCTCAAAACTATTAGTGCGCATGTGCAGATAAACTGTTTTGTGTTATATCCCTTTCGTTAGTAGTAATTTTAACCTTTCTCTATCTGAAGCACAATGATCTGAGAACTCAAGTATAAAATGAAATGATATCATTGCTTTATTCTCAATCTTCATTTGATATTATCGTTCTGTATAAACGAGTCAATTTTTGTCTAATTCCTTATGCTTTTTCCCATTTCATCTTATTTTCAAGCCTACTGTTATGTTTGAATTTTGATTCATATTGAACGTCAATATTGTTAGAATGTTTGTTTTTAGAGGACGTAGATTTGTCCTGAAATCCAGTTACGTATCGGGACCAATATACCAATTTGCCATAAAAACAGATATTATGAGAGGTTGAAGCTTTTTCTCTTTCATTACCAGGGAAAAAAACTCAAAAATTGGATATCTGGATATTAAATGTTCAATAGTATCTACGGAGGTTATAAATGATCGATACTTCACAAGCTGTCGAATATGCAAAAAAAAACTGTAGCTTTCCAGAGATAGAAAGATTTTTTCTGAAATATATTGGGTCTGTTGTGAATCGATTTTGAATGCATTCAATTGTTCCCTCAGAAAGAAAACTCTTGAATCATAAACTAGTAGAATGAAAACGACTCGCGTTCAGTAGCATAAAGTCAAGTACTCATTTGAATCATTTAAAATAGTATATTATGCAACGATCGTGTAATGATTGTTATTAATACATGAGCATAAACCGGGATACGAAACGAGCCGAAGGTGAGTTTCGTATGGTTCATGCGAGTGTATTAATAACCATTACATGAGAGTTGCATACGCTATTTTATCTACACCCAATAAATAATGAAGACCTAAAAATATTATATTATTAGGTATTTATATTGAACACAATAATAGTAGGTAATCAATCGTGTATTACTTTGAGAAATTCTAGAAAATTATAATTAATGGTATAACCACGGAAAATACAACAATGAGAAATGAAAAGAAAAAAAATATGAAAAAAAATCTCTGCCGAGGTCAAGATTTGAACCCGGACGTGTTTGAATGACTGACCTCGCCATTGACCACTCGGCCATGATAGCTCATTCGATTTGGTCGAAAATAAAAACATGTGTTGCATATGTCAAATGAAAAATATAATCCTTTCGATTGTATTTTTTCTTGTCTAAGACATCTGTGGAGGAGTCGCTGGTAATTCTTCTATATCACTGCTAAAAGACATTTTCATTCGATTATCGAAAATTGACTCAATTCTTCAAAAATTCAATACCTACTGATTTTGACTTGACAAACGTCAAAATGCAAAGCTTGCACATCATGCTTGATTGAATAATAGTGGGTTTCTATTGGTTGAAAATCTGTATCGTAATGAAAATCTGTATCGTAATGGATTTCATTACAAAACGGGTTGTGGGCATATAAGTGTATTAATAAAGTACGGGTGTAGATGAAATACCTTACGTATAGGAGCTCTGATGAATCAGCTGGAATAGAGTGCATGGCGGACCATGGCAATTGTTTTTGGACAGCCTACTCATTATATTCAACTCCTCGAACATAAATATTTGGGTTTTCTGTATAATCTCTGTGTCAAATATGAAGATCGATAGCAGACGATGAAAATGATATCCCCTCGGGGTTTGTCGCATTCAGTTCTCCATTCCCATAAATTAATCATGACATTCGAACGCGAGAACGAGAAAACAGCCTTCACCTGTTCCTCGTGCTCAGCATATTTGATTCGAAGAGTGGAAAGCGTTGAAATGTGCCGACTTCCCCTCCCTGAGGGCCTCGAAACTTTTCGCATCAACTCCAAATGATGAAAAACATCCACGGTCATAATTTTTTCAAACTCTGTTAGCATTGTTAGCTCTTCGAATTACTTTTTCCACTCATTACGACATTCTTTTGATTCTCCGTTTCGGATTCCTGGATTCCAGCTCTCTTTTGTTCTGTTCTAATTCCAGAACGTTCTGTGAGTTACGTCGTCTCAAAGATCAGAAAGATCCCCTCTGGGAAATATATTATGTGCATTTTCTTGCTGAAAAAAGCCGCATTCAATTTGAACTCATTACTTTCGGGACGGAATGGATCCCAGACCTTCCGTGGTTTTGTTTAGATCACATTCTCTGCAACGTTCATCTCACGGGCTCTCGGCGATTCCGGTAATTGAATGTCTTGAATGTCGGAAAAGCTCTTTCTGTTGGTGGGGATTCATTGGACTGTTACGCAGAAATTCCTTTTCAAATCATTTTTTTTGACCTACTTTGTGCACAGAATAATTAAACTACTATACAGAAGCGAATCGGTAACCTAACACAATTAGCCCAAAAATCTTTGACCTTGAGTAAACTTTGGCACCTTCATCGACTCTGAGAAATCTGACAAATATATACCAAAAATAGGAAATACAAGAAAATTCAACTACCTACCATGCTCCGAATTAATTAGCTATTTTCATCTGACTAACTGAAGAAAAATCAATAGAATATTGTTACGAAATGTCCTAGCGCCGGCTCTGTCGCTAATAAACGCAAAATAATATAAGGGATCGAAGAGAGAACGTCATTTTCCAGGAACTCGATTCGCGTGGAGAATTCGATACACGTCCTCGAGACCTTCCTCGAAGAATCTCCATAGGCGTACGCAGGTATATAAGGAGACACTTCATCGCGGAGAAGACAGTTTATCCGCAAAGAAGAGTTTAATCGCAGAGAGAGTTAAGCAGAGTTATTCGGATAGTTATTGAATTAAAATTTGTGGATTTGGAAAGATGACGACAGGAAGATGAAAATTGACGGCTGGAGGAGAAAGAATTAGAGGAAAAGCGACGACAGGAAGATGAGAAGCGATGGCCGGAGGAAAAAGAATTGGAAGAAAAGCGGCGGCAGGAGGGAAAGAAAGAACGAGAATCAGAATGGGAAAATGGTGCAGTTTGGGAAGGTCTGGCTTCCAAGGAATATTTTATCATTGGATTCACTTCTGTAGAGTAGTTCAATTATTCTGTGCATTGAGGTCGTAAAGTGAACGATTGTTCATTGGGAAGAATGGGAAATTTGGTCCATTATGTTTTGTGAATCGAGAAATCATTAACATTCAGTTTTGTTTCGGTGTTGTTTGAAGCGACTGATGGATTTGACCAATACTTGGTCAAAATCCATGATAACATTATTAAAAAAGTTTTTTCGTGCAACTGGACGCGATACGAACATTTCGCAGCTGCAACAGAGGCCGCAAAATTATATTTTGCGGCCGTAACCCAGGGTGACGGCCGGTATTTTTTTTACGGCCCGTGCCTAGAGTAACTGCCGGTAAACTGAACGTTTGTATTGCTGAATATTTCATTTCCGAAGAAACACGCCATTAGTTTACTTTTATATATTCGCGTTGAAACATTGTTTCTCAAAACGACATAATGTTTATTGAAAATATACTTTTCACGGTTACACACAAAATATTGTGTATAATAGCCGCAAATTTGACCGTGTTAGGTAATGGCTCATTCAGAATACACGTGAGATAAAAATTTATTGCGTCCGCATACAGAAAAAAATTGAAAAATTATAGATAATATAACATTTATCCTAATAAATTTGAACTCATGACTATATTCAATTGTCGAAAAGCCAAATTCGGTGAACTTGGGAATTTGTCTGCAACAATTGAGATTTTTTACTATCGGTTTTGAAATCAAAATAAAGCTCTAATACCGCCAAAAGTGGGTACTGCTTTGATAACTACATTAATTTGATAAATTAAGGGTGGCATCAAGTTAAACCTAATACAGGGCAGGTCGAAAGAGTATTATATTCCTCCAATGATTGAGCGAGGAATTAAGTTGAAGAATTATTCGAGAATACCACAAAATATAATTTCAAAAAAGTTGATCACAATTGGAGGTCATAGTCAAATCCAAAAATAGAATAATCCGTTTTTTTTATATCCAGATTCACAAGAAAGGGAATCCCTGTAATGTTCAAAGAACACCAAGTGAATCAAGGGACGGGAGATACGAATTAACATTCACTTTGAATTATTGAAGTTTGTAAACCTCAGAAAGACCTCTTTTGGCAAGGAGTTCCAAAGCTCAGCTGTTCTATCGAAAAAAGTTTCCTGATCAAGAGAGGTTCGACAGATCTCCAAATTCACAACAAAGGGGTGGAAATTCTGTACTCGTCGAGTAATTCGTGTAGATATTGCCAAGGGTGGAACGATTGATAACAATTCAGAAGAGCACCGACCGTGAAAGTATCTATAGATGAGAGACAAGTCTCCGACCCTTCTACGGATGTTTCAATGAAGTGAGCGAGTCTGTGAGCGAAGAATCACAAACAAGACGGATTGCCTTTCTCTGAACAGAATCTAGAAGCCTCAATGAATGTTCTGGTGCCACGTGAGAACCATATTCCAAGAAAGGTCGTATCTGAGCCTTGTAGATCATTAGAAGCTGACGAGGAGTGAAGTATGTCTTTGCACGAAAAAGGAATCCAAGTTTCTGGGTTTTCATGGGTTTCCCATGAGAGAGTATCACAGATCGTAATCTTTAGCATCGAGATACTTGACTTGAATATTATTTGATGATAGATCGGCTCTTCTTGAGAAGAGACATGCCTCGGTTTTCGTAGCATTAAATTCCACCAAGTTCATGTTACCCCATTCTATTATTTTTACCAAGTCATCGTTAATTTCATTGATGTGAATGTTTCTTTAGATTTTTGTTCCTCGAACTGGTATGGGCACTTTGGAAGAAAGAGTACGAAGAGTACTGTCGTCCGGAAAACTATGTACTGAACAAGATGTTTTCTCGAGCATATCATTGATATGAAGCAGAAACAGACGTAACCCTACTCTTTATAATCAGTATCAAATTTCTTCTCCTGAAGATGCTAACCTTGTTAGCGAAACGCGCGTTGAGTGTAACTAATACCTGTTTGGTGTTAGGGTAATTGATCTCTACAAGAAGTTTCAGCCTCAATTCAGGGAAAGATATGCTAAAGTGACTTTGTCGTAGCTACTATGATGGATATGTTTCGAATCGGAATACTCAAAAAATATTTCATATAGAAGTAATTCGATATTATCCGAAATATGTTCAAGAATTGACACCTTGAATTGAATTAACATTGGAAAAAAGCGCAGCATTCAATAATTTTGTCGAATAATACATATAATTTGACGAATAGTTGAATTTTTACCAATTCTCCCCAATTATACCTTCTTGTCCGAAAAATGTGTAAATAATCCCTCAGAAGATGGGAACTCTTGTGATCAGAAGTGGGATACACTTTCATCCCACTCCTGAAAACGTGATGTAATTTCCGGAAACCACCAACCACCAGAAAATTGCTCGATGCAACTCCACAAAAAGTTTACCGCTCCCAACTGAGGAAATGATATTTCGTACGAATCGCAACTCACCCTGTTTCCTGGTCGACTTCCGTTTCAGAGTGATATCCCGTGTCGCTATGGCAAGGGCTGTGCGGTATCTGCATGAGGTCCAAGAGGGCGCCACAACCTCTGGAGAAAGACATCAATATCGTAGCTACGGGGATGTCCTCGGCGACAGGTTGAAGCCTGAAATTCGGGAGGGTTACAATTAATCGAAATGGGTGAAGGGGGTGGGGGTGTTCGAAGCGAGGGCGGTAGAGTCGAGGGGTGCGTTGTTGAAAGATAGACGTCATGTGTGTTTGTTTCAATCCTATTATTGCTAATTGAATAGATTGTTGGTTTTCATTATGAATTTCGGGGAAAAACACCCCATTTATATCAAATCAACAATCTGTATTTGAAGGTAGAGAATCCAGAAAGAGTAAAAAAAATTTAGGCTGAATTGATAGAAATCGATAACTGTGGCCTATCGTTTCTCAAACAAATATCTTCTTTTGAAATAGTGTGCTTGTCAATTCTTCAACATTTGTAGGATTATTCGTATGCATACCCTCACTCGTGAACCTTTCAATTCTTAGTTGAAATTATTATTTCATCATTCAAGTAGTTTCACAATAGGATATTCGTGGTCTATCATTTCTCAAACAAATATTCGCTTCTAACGATTTTTCAACATTAGTTGGGTTATTTATTGACAGGCAAACAAACCCTCCCTCGTGAATCGCTATCGAAATCATTTTTTTTCTTTTCATTAATGAAAAATCATAATATATATATATATATATATATATATATATACATATATATACCTGAATAAGTTCAGGTGAACATAATAGTGTCCATTCAAGAGCATCATTATTGCCTATTTTTTATCCTCTTGGGTCTGTGAATCATTCAGAAATGTGACAGAGCTTCCTCGTATTGAGAATCATATTTCAGCGCCGATTTCAACCTAAATTGAATTCAAATCCGATTGATATTATATTATATTATATTAAATTATATTATATTATATTATATTATATTATATTATATTATATTATATTATATTATATTATATTATATTATATTATATTATATTATATTATATTATATTATATTATATTATATTATATTATATTATATTATATTATATTATATTATATTATATTATATTATATTATATTATATTATATTATATTATATTATATTATATTATATTATATTATATTATATTATATTATATTATATTATATTATATTATATTATATTATATCACATATTATTCGTAGAATGTATTTTTTACACTGATTTATCCTTGAAACGAGTGCAACTTGGTGAGGTTCTCAATTATTGATTCATACAAATGTATATAATTGTAAGATGTGATTTTCACATTCATTAAAGAATTTATTTTATTATCATTATTATTATATTCAATAAATATAATTTTTCAAATTAGGTGATTTTTTTCGGTATGATGGATTTTATTGCATTGATGTATTATTCTGTGGCATAACCTAACCAAAACACCTTTTCAACTGCGATACGCAGAACAGCGCTTCCTTGTCGTTCTGCACCCTGTCGGCGAGAGTCTCGAGCAGCGAGTCCAACTGTTTCAAGGCCGGTTTATCGAGGATAGTGAGCAGCGTCTTGTTATCGATCAGCCTCTGCTGCACTTCTGGCAGCCGCAACGACAGGAGGCGCTGGTGGGACGCGTCTACAGGTTTCTTGTTATCGGCAGCGCACAGGCCTAGCTCGTCCAGCCGGTGGAGGGCGCTCTTGTAGGCCTCAATGTGGCTCTGGAGCTCGTTCTTGATGGCCACGTGGAGGTGCGTGAGGCCGGACGCGTCTGGAGTGAGGCCATGACAGCCGAGACCTGGAAGAAAAAGAATGATCGTTAGTGTTGAACCAATATTATACAACGTAGGTCAAACTGGTATAACATTCAAGACACGAAATAAAGAACATAAACATGATTTTGAGAATGGAAAAACGAACTACATACACTCATAATGTAATTTATATCCTTGCAAGGTTTCAAATCCTCCATGAGAATGGTTTGAAACTCAACCCCCTGGTAATTAGATTTTTTCTAGAGATCAATTAAAAAGTAACACTCAACTGATATAACTTGTATTCGATGCGCGTTTCGTTAACAAAGTTGGCAATTTCAGGAGAAAAAAATTGAAACTGAATCCGAAGACCGAGGTTAGTATTATTTATATCTCAAATTGTAAAGTATTGCAGGCAGGCACTACCCGCAGAGGTTTCATAGTCTGAACATAACTTTTCCATTGATTATTTCAATCAATTCCTCAAAATTCAACTTCATTTTGTCATTTCTTGACTTCGGAATGAATCGAGCAGCCTCGAACTAGCCACATCCTTGATCACTCTCAGATTTCCCCAATTGTATGATTATATTGCACAGAGAATCCTGTGCGATAATGGACTTTCCTATCCTTCCGTTTCTTATGTGTGAATGATGTTCCTTCATTAGGATTTTTATAGCTCGTCGACTCTGACCAACGTATTTATTGTTGCAATCTTGACAGTTGATTGTATCTATCCCAAACTCTTCTGTATTTTCTGATTTATTTTTTTTGTAACCGAGAAATTCTTGCATTTCATAAGAAAGAAAAAATGACAATATATTAGAGAAATAAAATATATAAATAAAATAATAAAAATAGATATAAATTATAAATGACTGAGGAGTTTCATATCAAATTTGCAATCGTTGACAGTATTTGACACCAAAAAAGACGAATTTCCGGAGGCGAATAGCACTCTGAATACAGTTTATGAAGTTTTATAGCGTTTGCGAATAATAATTGTAAGAACAAGGAAATTGAGCACCGTCGTGTTTTTTTCGTCCAATTTTCTTTATTGTACCCCACTTCTGACGTCCCATCGCCACCACTGGTTGTAAAACAAATTTTTGATTTCTCCATATTGCAGTGATCGAGTTACTTCTTAATGTTGTGTGAAATTCATTTTACACAAGTCTTTGCAGCTATCGTTAAAAAATAACAAATTATGTCATTTATAAATAGGTAATACTGAAATAAAAAATGTAAAAAGTTAGGGGACACCCGGGTTTGAACCGGGGACCTCTCGATCTGCAGTCGAATGCTCTACCACTGAGCTATATCCCCTTATACTCTAAAGTAAGAGAGCAGATATATCAATCACGTAATTCATACTGCATCTAACATTCTGAAGGGTTTTTAATCTTTCAATTATTGATATAATTGTTAGAGTCGGAATTTCAAGTCTGTTTTTTATGAAAGATTACAATATTTGCTTAGAAAAATTGGCGAACGAGGTAATATGAGCTGTAAAGGGGCATTCAGGTTGTATTATGCAAAGAGAAGATGAAACATGCCTTTTTCTGACCAAATAAAGGAAAGCTTCGGTTGGATTTTTTTTCTAACTCCTCAAGGCCATGGGCGCCGTTGAAAAAATGTCAGGGGGGCACATTACGCAAAATGCATTTTTTCAAATGCATTTAATTGAAATGAAAATCCTTTTGAACAATACTAACGAGTGTGGTTCAGAAAAAATTGCGAAATCAGGTCGAAGTTACGTCTTACGCGGTGTATAGATTGAAAAATCTAAAATTCAGGGGAGGGCGCCCGCCCCCCCTTGCCCTCAAGAAACGGCGCCATTGTTCAAGGCGGATTCAAGAAAGCCATTGACTTATGAATAATAATCAAGCGAAAGAATCCTGATGAATTGCTAAGCTGAAAAATTGAGTTATTTATAAGTTGAGTTGGTTTGCTTGAGTCCACCTTTAGGTGGTGTAGTTCCAACGAACCTTTTGACATACCATAATTTTCAATAGGTAGGTATGAAAAAATAAAAATAGTCATTTTCCCTTACCTATTGCCCCTATTCAATTGTTCGATAACCTAAACAATTAATTTCGGTGAGCAAAAACAAAAAACAAAAGTGTGATTCGACCATGCTGATTTAAGAGTTTTAACAGCTTCATATAGGTAATTTCATACACAAATTAGTGATCAGGACCCCTATGTAAGCAACATTTTTGGGCTTGCCCTCTTCGATTAGGTCTGAAAATTTTGTTACTTTCCTATTCGTTCAACTGTATGTTCACCAGTATCATTCCAAGTAGGCTACATCAATGTGGAATTAGAAATATTTCCTTTTGTGAAATTGAAAAAAAATATATCAAATCCGTTCATTATCTGGACCATTAGGTAGGTCTATTCATTAGGATAATACGCAATATTTCATAATTTCCGTGCCAAAATGAAATGTAGAAGCTGTAATTTACACGACATTAATACAGAGTCATGTATTCAGAGAAAAAATCTATGATCGAGCCTCATCCCGATTACTTTTGTTATGTATCAGCTACAAATAAGCTAGTTTTCTGATAATGTTTGCCTTCTGAAACCCCTTCTTGCTCCTGGCCAAATTATTATTTTGAACCAGTATATTCGATAACCGAATATCTTCGTCTTGTCTATCTGCCAATGTAAAGTGAAATACAGTGAAATCGATAGTGCTCTACTTGCAAAGATGATAAAACATAGGTAATAATCACAATGAACAGATGAAAGAACATAATAACATTACATTTCTGTCCATTACGAATAATCGCCTTCTCCGCCTTCACTTTCCCTGCAATTGTCCTGAAAGTTTTTACTTTCTTACGCGATAAGTATCATTTTGATCAATTCGTAAATAACAAAACCAATTCTCACCTAACCGCATTATTATTGTGTATGTAGAGATCTCTTATAATAACTTTCTACTTCGTACTGTGGTTATCGATGACAATGTATCCAACAAGTGTCTGAGATTCTTGAGGTCACGCATAAGCAACGAACTCTGGTAATGACCGACATTACTCAAGGATAACTGTGGCAGAGGTTAGGTTTGTCTGTATACTTTTTCTCATCATTCACCTCAAACGACACTACACGCCAATGTGTGGATAGCACGCCGTTTCGTTTACTGTTGTTTCTTGGTTTCGGTCTTGAATATTTGCAACACACAGGGTGATCAAAAACTCGAAATTTCATTTCTATCCAGAGGTCAACCATGTTCAAAACAATCCATATCAAATACTAATTATAAAAAAAAGGAACAAACAGGATGATACAATCACGAAAGGTATTTAAAATCAACGTTTCAAGTGTGTTATAGAAATTATGAGAGCTCGAGAGAATTATAATTGAAAATAAACTAATACAATTAAACTGAAGACATACACTGTTTCATCAAGAACAGTTGAGACAGTAATAAAATGCCCAAGCGGGTATTTCGGGATTATAAAGCGCGGTAGATTAATAAACAGGGGGATACCTTGTACCCGGTTAGGTACTACCACCATATATGAGCCCTATATATATATATGGCCACCCTTCAAGGATAAAGGATCAGATCAGTAAAAAAATTGATCATCTGAAATTCTCGAGCACGTCAGATTGAGGTAGGTGAGTTTAGTTACATCCTGAAACGTGTATATTCCACTAATCTGACAATTGAAAAAAACGTCATCTCGACATTCTCGAGCGTGGCTTATTTTTTTTTATTTTGAAGAGAATAATTCAATTACAAAAAATATATAATCTGACGATTTCTACAAGCCGAAATAATGAAAATTCATCGATAAAGTTCAATGCGTGCAGCTACGTGATGCCTATATTCCTCTTTCCCCTTTTCTATTTCTCTCTCACTCTTTCTCTATCTATCGCTCTCTCACTCCGTCCCACTCTTCGTTCGTGCGTGGCATGATATTATTGACAACGAATATCCAACGTTTTGAAATTTGAAAAATTTAATAACTTATAAGCATTTTCTTATAAATACAAGTATTCTACTAAAAAAACATAAGTACACTTTTTCATTTGCATGCTTTTTCCTGAGCTTTTCTATTAATTAAGTTCAATGATATAAAAAAATAAAAACAATATTCAAATTGGCAGAATAGGCGAATCCCTCCAGATTATCGTCAGATTATGAGACTGCAACGTCTACGGCATAAAGATGAACTATATATATCTTAATCTGACGCTCTTGTGGATTTCAAAATGACGAAATTTTTTTTCACATTCTAATAACGGCTGCGAGTCTGCGTCACAACCAAACCGTCATTTATACAATAGCTTTTTTTTAGGTTCACTTAACGCCCCCTCAGAAAATCTGACGTGCTCGAGAATTTTGTTTCTTCATTTTCAACCCTTACGTACGACCACCCCCCATCATGGAAACAATCAGATTAACATACGTACTTTTTTAAAAATATGTAGGACACAGATGATATCAATATCTGACGTGCTCGAGTATGTGCGATGCAATAGTTTTTTTTTTACATTTTTGGAAATATATAGCCGCTTCCCCCACCGATAAAAAGGTATACATTGTACAACATTTTTTTCTTTTCGCAACCCAATAGGTCTCTATGACGCTCGAGTGAATCCCAATTTAGCATCGTGGGCTCCCCCACGTGGGTAGTTTTGTGTCATAGCCGTAGAAAAAATCCATTTTCAACGTACTTCCAGGTTATCTAGTCTGTTTTGAAAGAAATGAATTGTAGTCATCGTCAAGTCCTTCCTAGAGATGTTTTAACAAAGGCAGCCGTCTCTTTTCACTAGCAAAATGGGAAAATGCGATACAAAAACCCTTCACTTATCATCTTTTATCCCAAGTTCACCCTCTTATCATAATTTTTTATTATTATTCTGTAGAATCGAATCTCATAAATACACTGAATACTAAATATAAACTGTTTGTTCCTCTCGCCATCTTTTCTAAAGCATTCGAATCTTCGTTGTACTGGATGGTTATGTCAACCGTGATACTGCAATGAACTAAATTAGGTTTAGTGTGCCTTATGATAGATATATCTAGATATAAACTATCATAGGTTGGGTAGATTATCGCTTTTTGCTGACGAATCAATATGATATACATGGAATTCAATTTGTTCCAAGCGAATAAAGCAGTACTTGGTTATAGAATCTTTCCCAAGCCATGAGGAACAAATTTTAAATACTCTTCTGGGAAATGCTGGTTTCAGAATGAGGTTGCCCCATTGTACAGACGTATGAGATATGCTAAGAAAGACGATACTAGAAACGAACAGAAAAACTGCAGATGTAATCATATTGTTCAATTCAGTCAATGGTGGTTTCTGTTATTGACTGTTTGCAATGAAAAAAATCTGCACTACAAACTGAAAATATTCTTATGTTCTTTATTGCTCATTCAGGTTTTCACCACAAAAAAAACCATTGTTGCTAAAAATCAAATTCACCAGCACTTCTCTCTAGTTTTTTTCGGGTGAACTGAAAGTTCAAATGGCTGGTTATTTGACTATACATATTACCAAGTCAGCTATGAAAATCGCATCAGGAAATGAGACAAAAGCAAGTAATTGAAAAAAACTGTAGTTCAGTTATTAATTGAAACATCAACACTCCACTTGTGATAACAAACTATACCAGATGCATAAAGGGTAAAACTGCAGTGTCAAAAGAAGCATTACAGATGAAATAAACAGTTTCAGGAATGTATAGAATCCGTTACCTCAGCAGACTTGTGTTCCGTTGTTCTAATCCGTTTCATAATCATATTTTCATACCGTCAAATAATAATTCTTTTACAACTGCTTATATTGATGACACTATTACTTCAATAATCGGCTATAATTCTCCAGTAAACGCCATATGCTTGATGCGGAGTAGACAGTTTTTACGGTGTTTCATAACTGCCATGAAGAACAGCAATAATATTCGCTTCCTTGCTAATCTCTCTTCGTCTTGTGATGCGGTATTGAACAAAAAACACGAGTGCAACAAATAGTGGAGTTGAGAGAAAGTACTTTTCATTTGCGATCTACAGCATACTTTCATCTAATTTGTTGTCTCAAGAGAAATTTGCATCATTCTCAAGTGATTGTATATTTGTCGTTTGTAATAGTGAATGGCAGATATCCGTGGACAGTGAAAACAAATTATAGATTCTGGAATGGTTTATAAATAATCTTCCTGATACTGAATGATCTTTTCATTATTCTAGGGGATTGCAAAATCTGATGAGCTTTCTAGGCAAGGATGATCAGTCCATATATTGGACCTCACCCTAGAGCACAGATACCTGAACTGAATTCACGAAGCTACGTAAGCAGTAGAATTGGCAAGGAAACAGGGAATTCTGGAAAAGCCCCCAATAATACACAGGCAAATTCAATGAAAGAACTGTCAAGGAAGAAGAATAAAGATCTGATTCGGTCTACTAAGATCCATAAGTAGGTACAGGAACTGTAGTAGTTTGAACTTCAGGTACAGTACTTGATCACAACTATGATCGATTATAAACCCACAATTATATCGTTGTATAATGGTCAGTCTATCAATATTTTTCATCAATTACAACCTCTCGTTAAGTACCTTCGTTTTTTTAATTTTCGAATGCTTTGATTTCAAAATATATAAAATGAGTTTCCCTTCGCATGTCCCCAACACAGTTGAGAAGTATGGAGTCTGGATGATGGTTTTTTTGGACAGGAAACAGACAGCAAATGTGTATGGAATAGTATATCAAATTCGTATACCTAGTATGAACTCAGTTTTATTATAATTTTTACGGAATAATATTAAAAATCACATCATCCATTGCAAGACACTTACTATAGTTAAAACCCTCTTTCCAGACACCCCTAAACTTTTATAAATAGGTAGGTAAAATAGGTGCATATTTCTGTATTTCAGTTTGACAGTGCCTAGGGGATAATGCCAATGCAGCTTTGAAATGATGTTGATCCTAGAAAGTATTATAGGAAATAAAAGTTCAAGCTTCGTAATAATCATCAAAATACGAATGACCTAAGCCATTGACGAAAAATTCCACTTCTGTTTCTGAATCGACTACCAACTTCTGTTATTATGTTATGCTATCAAAAAATGTGTGATAGAAGTTACGACTACCGTAGGAAAAATTGAAGAAAAAATATGACTTGAAAACGAATGTTTTGTTTCCTGCCCAAGTAACTAAGGTTCAAATTCATTAGAGGCCGATGATTGTTCTTACCTAACCTAGAGACATGAGCAAAGGAACATTCAGCTTTTATAAAACAACGAAGGTCAGGCCGTCGCAGGCTCTTGGGCTATTGGAACAATTCGCCGCCCTATAAAAAGCTAGCCCTTTACAGGCAAAGTTGACCGTTTGACATTTTGATTTGAAGTATTCGGAATTAAATTGAGTTCGAGAGTTCAGATTAACTTTATTCTAAATTATCAGTTTGTTCTTGTTTCATTTCATCTAGTTCTTGTTTCTGTTTCTTTTACATGTTTTTAATGTTATTGTTGTTGACTATATTCTTGACCCAATGCAACATTTTTATATTACTTGTGGTGTTAAAAGTGCAGACTCAACTCCATGAATATAAAAGCGTCTACCGGACTTAAACTACAAAAGGGCCGCCAGGCGCGCAGGAAATTTGGTGTTAGCAGATTCATGAAATGCATCTCTGTTGGCAATCTTTCAAAGCGGTTTTTTCAATTGAATTCGTTGAACTGAGAATATGGGCTCGAAATTTTTCAGGTATAAGTGAATCAATGCACCAGAATTCATACATTTTGATTTTTACCGGTACTTCTTCATTTCATTAACTCCCTAGCAGATGGCAGTTCGAGCAGGAATCTGCCAGAGAACAACTTATACTAAAAAAATACTAATGGAGAAATTAGGAGATATCTGAATTTAATTGAGTTGATGAGAACCTTTCGTTTCATTTTAATTCTCTTGTTATAATTTTTACACCAGTATTCAATACACATGCTATAATTTGAAGAAAACTCTCGTCATTATTGGGCGATAGTAGATTCGAGAAAATAGTTCTCTATAACAGAAATGTCGAAAATCTGCACAACAATCATCAGAACAAAACTAAATAGGTTGAGATAAAAATGGATCAGTAAGTGAAAACGATAAATCAATGAGAAAAACGAAAGAAAAATGTTGGAGATCATTACAAAAATCAAAGGAAAATGAAAAAATGAGAATGTAATCGAACAAACCATGATTACGACAAGAACGGAATGATAATTCAAATAAAAAATCAAATCGAAAATAAAAAAATTTCTAACTAAGTTTCGTCACGAAGTTTAGATAGCTTTAGAATCAGCATAGTTTGATAATTTCGGTTTTTCATATCAAAAGTTTCATTTTGTCGAAATCAAATTTTTTTGAAATTAAATTTCACTACTGTTTCCGATAACAGTTTTTTTGTTATTTTCTTTTCTGTACCCAACTTTATCAATTGATTCGTTACTTCTTTCTAGATTTTTATTTCATTATCTGCTTTCAAAGTTTTAACTTTCTCGTTAGGTTTTGTCAGAGCTTCATCACTTCATTCTGACCCGTTCAGTTTTTTCAACAAGTTTCGAAGAAGTGGAATTGTTTGGACTTTGGAATTTTTAACAAGCCCCACTCAATACGGAACATTATCAATCAGATTCAAAAGAAAGCCTGAACCAGTCGTTACCTTGTACAGCTTGTTCCAAGGCCTTTCTTCGGGTCGATATGATTCTCTGAAAGTCTGGTTGATAATCCAGGAGGGCTTTGGCGAGCCTGGCAACCTTCGCTTTGAGGGTTGGATCATCGTGAGACGCTAGCAGTCTCACCAGTTGCCAGACAACTTGTTCTGCGTTGACGATTGGACGCTGGCCAGAGGCTATCAATCTGGAATAAAAAATTACATTTTTTGATTGTATTCCTGCCGACACGAAGTAATCACGTTCAGATGAATAATAAACAAAAGATGTATGTATATAATCGCAGGAATCGTACGAAGCAGAAGAATTCCTGAATATAATACGGAATAAACAATTCTCGTTTTTCCTTGCGTGAAAGGATTAGGAAAAGTTGAAAAAAGCAATGTCGAAGTCTGTTTGCGATCGAGAAACATTGATCGTAACCACCCCAAAAATTAACATTTAGTCTAACATTCATTGGAGTAATCAAAGGACTAGTGACAGTCGGAATGAAACCACCATCATCAGTAGAAACCACCACTTTGTTTCTGCCTAATATCAATGATTTGATCGAGAAAACATCTTTTTAAGTACATAGTTTTGCCTACGACAGTTCTCTTCATACTAGTTTCTCTTCCAAAATCCCCATACCAGCTCGAGAAACAAGAATTTAAAGAAACATTCACGTCAATGAAATCAACGATGACTTGGTAAAAATAATAGAATGGGGTAACCTGAACTTGGTGGAATTTAATGCTAGGAGAACCCAGACATGTCTCTTCTCAAGGAAAGCCGATCTATCATCATCTAGTATTCAGATGTCACGAGTAAGTATTCCTACAAAGTCAAGATCTTGATGCTGGGAATTACGATCACTAATAATCTCCTATGGAAATACCATGTGAGATCGATCGCGAAAGGAGCTTCCCCCTGTATAAAAGAGTCCACTTAGCAGATGTAGGTACGTTGTAAATTCTTCTGGGCCCCAAAAAGGAAGCCCACACCAGTTATATTTCCCTTCGGGCATCCTTTGGATAACAGTGATTCATCGCTTTCACTCAACATCAAGAGATTTCATGAGAGCATACGGTCACCGTCACATTCATTCCACATGCTTCAACAATTCAACTGTAACAGTAATAATTGTTTATACGCTGTTGCCCTGGAACAGTGAATATTGACGGAAAAAAATAATATCTTCATGATATACTTCAAATCACCGACAGTATCCGGAATAACATTAAAAATAATGTCAAATATAAACGTGTACAACAACATCGAGGTCACACATCATAAAAAAACGGTCTTCACCGATGCTCGTTCTTTTCTTATTGGGAATTCTAAAGAAAGTAAGTGGTGTTCTTCTCGATAACAGCTGAATGTCGAACAGTTGGTTCATGAGAGATGGATCTAGAAGGCGTGCTTTGATATACTACCTTATTATTGAGCACGGTTTTGAGGCCTCAGGAGAAATTTATTTATTGTCAGTCACGAATTTTCATTGCATCGACTGAGATCGCTAGGTTTTTGATACAGTTTATCACTTTTTGCACGTTTTATCGATGAGGTCAATCCGAAGGTCATAAACATCTAAATTTGAATTGTTCTAAAATTGTTCGTTTTCGTTAACCAGCTGACGAACGTCAACCCTCAGAAGTCGAAACTTGTGCGAGCAATGTATCAACGAGGCCTTACCTTTTAACGTGCGATTACCCAGCACGGTGGTCCGGCGAGGATTCGAACCCCGGCCTTCCGCTTGACAGGCAGATATGCTAACCCCTACACTACCGAGACACTAAATGAATGAACAATTTTCAATGATCATTTATTTTATAGGTGTTAAAACGACTATGAGTCTTTTTTCTCCGATTTTTTTTCTTTATTCGGGTATTCCATTGGTATTCACCGAAATACTGTTTTTGTGGTCAATTGGCACATCACTGTACTTTGCAACCTCTCTTGGTTTGAAATAATTTTTCAAAGCTGTTTTTCATAGGATTTCTATACAAACTATCCCTACCATTTTTTGAAACCATTTGATATCAATTATGAGTACAACCTTCGAATATATAAATGAAATTCAACATTTCTGTATATCGCTCCTATTACCTTTTGAGCTTTTTCTTAATGTTTATCCACTCCAAGCAGGAAGCTATTGTATAGTGAAACACAGGTCGCTGTTTCATAAAGCCATTGTCAGTGAGAATCGGACAAGAAACTGTGATATTTTTGTTAATATAGATTTTTGATCAAGTATCGGTCAGTTCAATTCAATACATCCAATTGTTCATTTAAATATAAGATATCAGTTCCAACATTTCATGTACATTATCCATTTAACCCCAATTTCTATGTCCACTGAAGTACTTATATCATGTCGTGACAATTTTGGATGTGAACCCATACTTGGGCTGATAGAGGTCTCCTTTCCAAACTGCCGTCTCATAGTGCTTTGTTGAATATTTTTTTAACTGATAGGTATTTACATGTGTTTGTTGATGCGAGTATTGTCTGATATTCTCTCAATAAATGAAGGTGGTCCACAAGGTTCAATTCTGCACCCACTTTGTTTCTGCTTCATATCAATGATTTGCTGGAGAACATATCTTGTTAAGTGCCGACAGTAATCTTCATAATCGTTTATCTACCAGAGTCCTCATATCAGCAAGGAAAACAAGAAGGAAGAGAGGCATTAGCGTCAATAGTATTGACGACTCAACTTGAATAATTGGATGGGGTGAAATCAACTTGGTAGGTATTGCCTTACAAGTGAATCTGTATACAAAAAAAATGTATTATCATAACCATATGTCTCAATAATGAAGACATTATCTATGGAGAGTTAATGAATTAATTCATATTTTCAAGAGGTCATTTTTTTTGACAATCTGAGAATTCTTTAAACTGGCAAATAAATAGTTGACATTGTAATAATATTGTGGCTGCTGGTTGTGTGGATTGCAAATCTCCATAGTTTACAAGTGCTCTATCAATTCATTAGATTCAGAAACCTACACTTACATACGGGATTTGATTAAACTATAGATTCCATTATGGAAACAACTGTAACTCTACATCATAAACTACTGATATTGTAAAAATAACAAAATTGTGGCGCACCATGTACAGCCGTTTTTTAGACAACCTTAATTAATTGATAGTCGATTATTGAAAAAGAATTCTTCTTAGATGTATTGATAAGTACCGAATACAATTTTTGGAATCTCAAGTTGTCAAATACCGTTATGGTTTCGAAGATAACAATTGATATTATTGAAAGTTGATGGGTATGTTTTTTACAAAAATTATTTAAAAATTTCATTCTCAGACCACTATCGTAGCTTACATGTGAGCAGATTCGATAGTACAAAACTACTAAACAATTCATAAAAATTACTGTATACTTTTCAATAATTCGCAGTTTTTATTGAAACAGATTTTCAAAAAGTTGCGTCGAAGAAAAATAATTGTGAATCATGTTTGGAAACATTATTATCATCGAAATCATATTCACGCGATTTTATTTGAATTCCTCCGTTACCATATTTCCTAACAACACATAACAGAACTGAATATCGGACGGTAATTCTTTATTATGTGTTAATTTACATATTTGTTATATTTCCATAATAATCTGGGATTGAATACGAATCAGATACAAGATAGTTTCTTAAGAGATCTGTGCGAGTTTCTCATAGGTGGAGAATGTGAAACAATTAACGGCCCAGCCAGGTTAATGATCAACATTCAACTTGAACTTGACCTGAACGTTATGAAATTGTTTACAATCAATAGTTGTATTTATGTGTGTGTGTGTTATGTCAATACGATACACCGTAATCTTAGTGAATATTCCTGGTAGAGTGGAAAACAAATGAATTCGATTTTGTTAATCAGAAAATCAGAATCAGAATCAGAAAATATTTCTGTTGATTTCTGCCAAAACTAGCCGTCTTAAATGTTTTTTTCCTAAATTGTTTTCAATTCTGTATTTGGGTAAAATTTATATGGTATGAAATATAATATGAAAGCACTGAAACAAAAAATCTAAAAAAAATACTTGAATAATTATAGAAGAAATATTGCTTCAGTACAGAATATTCAGTTCACAGAATAAATGACTAGATTTAATTTGTTTCTTTCTTTTTTTGATCAAATATTCAGTGGAACTCACCTTTTATAAGAAAAAAATAGGTGGCTTGATATGAACATGATTTTGAATCAAGATGCTTAAAAACCCTGGTTCGTTTACTGATTCGATATTGTTTAGAATTTCTTGTCAAATAACGATCCTTGTTAGAATTTTTGTTGATATCACTTTATTCAAAACAATCTGATATTGTTATTTCTTTTCAGATATTGAGATTGAAAATTGAAAGACTGGGTCCTTCTGGAGCATTATACATTGTGTAAAATCTCCTAAAAACTGAGTACTCAAGTGAATATAAGGTATAAGTCGATACACCAGGGTTTCTAGACATCTTATTTTGAATTCAAACCTGTCATTGGTTTGTAGAAATTATATGATAATTATCTAGCAGTAGTAACTATGGAAAGAATGAAGGGACATTTTGGTCACTTATTTTTTTGTTCGTAGAAATCTATTGAAATAGCATATATTCAACTGATGAATTTGTCAGAAAGACAGAACATCTTCACGAATATGTTGCTGAACTCCAATGCTACAAATAATGCTGAATGTGATTAGCTATCAATATTACTCCCTGCTTTCAGAACTATAGAGTATAGAAGCAGAAACTTGTCACCTGAACTCATTCTGTTATATTTTAGTTATTTCACCATGAAATTAGTTCACGATTATCAGGCCATTGCATATTTCATCTCCATTTTGATGTTTCTCAGCCAGTTCAAAGAACTTGTCTACTTGCTTCGTTGACAGAAATTTTCTCAGAGAATACACACAGTCTGAGAAATAGCTACCTTTCTTTTCACATGAAATAATTGAATGAACACTGGTTCAATCTCCTCATCCTTATTATATTAGATTTTCTCACGGGATATGGAATTATAAAACTGATGAATTATATAAAGCGTGGAGATTTTTTTAATCTCTTTCAGTAAGGAAGAAATTTTCCCAGATATATTCTTCAAAACAATGCAGTGTTCATGAACGAGAAAGAGAAGATCATATTGATAAAATATGTTTCTGTATTGGTAGGTGGTAACAGTGTTAGAAATTGGGGTATTGAACATAAAAAAGGTATAAAAATTGTTGATATTTTGTTAACTACCAGTGGTTTCGAATTAGTCCAATATGATTATGTTAAAAATTGTAAGGGGTTTTTTATTGACGCAACATTTTTTCGAGGTGGATTAGAAATTTGTCCATCTACACTTGTATATATTCTAATGACAATTTTGAAATTTTTAGATGGTGGTGGGTCAATTAACCACAAAACTAGGGAGAAGAGATAACCATAGTTTCTCACAAGGATTCAATTTCCTTATTATTGTGCAATAACTTTGTGATCAGGAATTGCAATGCTGGATTCAGCATCCAGCCAATCCAGATGGACCCAGCAGCTTTTTTTCCAGTATAGACGCGTTTGGCAAAACAGCGAGAGAACATGTTCTTGAAACAATATGCCAGGAAAAATTAGGGAACGAATTTAGTTTGATTCTTGACTGCCGCACCAGTTGGAGCAGTTTGCTCAGTATGCTGGAACATCACTTGAAGGCATTGTCTTTGATGTTGTATGAAATTTTAATTTCAAGTCATTTAATTTGATATCAGATAACAAAGAAACAAAACCAGAATTGATACAGATACCACAAAATGAATGGGGCATTATATTTAAGTAGAAGATTGATTGAATAAATAAACAAAGAGTTTCATTGGAGTCATGTATTTATCTATATTTCAGATTGTGCTGAATCTAGCTGGATCCAGGACAATCTTGCAGAAATCCAGCTAGATTGAAAATTCTGCTGGATTGCATTCCTTATTGTGATATTCATTCTCATATATTGATTTTTCCAATCAAAATCAAATCAAATCTGCATGCAAATAATTTTATAGTTTCCTCAGGAATATAATAATTATTGAGTATAAGTACATTTTTTGTCAAAGAGTCGTTTTTGTATCGTCCAGGTCATCGGATGTCTTGATACGAGTTTTCATAATTTGTCGAGTTTGATGTAGTTTTTTTGCAGATTTCACAACTGATTTCGCATTCTCCCACATTTTTAATTTTTCTGATTCATCTTTCGAATTCCCTAGGAGAAGTAAGAGTTTCTGAATGCAATTTTCGTTTTCACTTGTTCGAATATCTCTTCGAGCCTCTCTATATTGAAGCTCCTGTGGAAAATATCATAGCTCGTTGTCTTCGACAATATTATAATTTAATGATATAACACAAAAAAGTCATCAATCACTGACAGAATAATTATAATTAATTTCTACCGTTAGGAGAAATCATAATTCGATATCGAAACCATGAACATCAGTTCAATAATCCAATCAAAACAGACTGCCAAATATAAATATGCACGAGAGAAAATATCGCAACAAAAAAATGTATACAATTAGTTCTTTCATCCGCCACAAAGGTAAAAGTAGATGCTGTTGCCCGCATAGAGTTAATCTCAGAGTGACTTTCATTTCTCCGTTTTTTTATTGGCTTCGGAGGATATTCGTTGCTAATATTTCTGCGATGATACATCGAAAACTTGTTGGAGGCATCTAATTGAAAAAAGTTGTTCTGATGACCCATTATTTGAGAAAGAGAAGTGACCCCCACTGTTCAAGCATGGCCTCTCTGAAAATATTGAGCGTAAGAAACATCTAGTGAACGACGTCCAACACACTCCATCTAGATTTATCCTCAAGAAAGAAGGTAATCCAATGCATTTGTGGTCTGCTCATTGTGATCAAAGTCTGAATATCCACAGAAATAATATGGCTGGGAGGTTTTTCAAGTAGAAGAGACAAGGTTGAAAAAACACTTCGCCGACCTCACCTTCGCACCAACGCAGGGCTTCCCTTTCGTGTGTATCTGCATATATAAAAAAAGCTTTTCCTGACACAATATCACCAGTATTACACACTATCGCAGTATTAAACGAACAGAAAAGATATAGGTATTCAGTTTCTATTTCGTGCAAAAATACTTCACTTCTCGTCAGCTTCTAATGATCTACAAGGCTCAGATACGACCTGTCTTGGAATATATTTCTCATGTGTGGAGTTCGGCACCATAAGGTTCATTGCGGCTTCTCGATTCTATTCGGAGAAAGACAATCCGTCTTGTTGGTGATTCTTGGCTCACAGGCTCGCTCAATTCATTGGAATATCGTAGAAGGATCGGAGACTTGTCTCTCTTCTATAGACATTTTCACGGTCGGTGCTCTTCTGAATTGTTATCAATCGTTCCACCCTTGGCAATATCTAGGCGGATGACTAGATGAGTACAGAATGCCCACCCTTTTTTTTGTGGATTTGGAGACCTGTCGAACCTCTCTTGATCTTTTTTCAATAGAACATCTGAGCTTTGGAACTCCTTGCCGAGAGAGGTTTTCCTGAGGCTTACAAACTTCGAAAATTCAAAGTGAATGTTAATTCGTATCTCCTGTCCCTTGATTCACGCGGGGTTCTCTGAACATTACAGGGCTTCTCTTTCGTGTGAATCTGCATATAGAAAAAAAATACGATACTATTTTCCAGGGATAGCACGTCACCGTTTTGTTGGTTGTTTTCTCAAGTACAGAATTTAGTGCTATTGTCGCTCAAGGTCAGTTTATTTTTATTGGGGAAAATGCCGTTAATATCTAAGTCATAAAAACGTTGTTGATTCGGAGCAATACTCGTGAAACATATTTGAAATTTGTGGTATACTACTGGATAGTACTGGCATCTGTAGAGAAGGAAGCCAAAATACAATAACATATTACATATTCTACGTAATTGAATGGCATTTACAAATAATGGCAATAATAAGATTTGCTGAGAGCTTCAGGGCGTTCGTCTATTTGCAAGCCTGCTTGAAAATTGAAATGTATTGTACTTGTAAACGCTCAACTTTGCTTCTCGGTATGTAAAATGCTATTAGGGAATCTAAGAGAGTTGAAACAAACAGTTTTTATTTATGCTGGTTGGCAATAAAAAATGCACCTTCCTTGAATATTCAAGAGCTTGATCAATTGATTATTAATGAATGTAGTGGTTTTTGTGTGTCGCGTTTTGAGGTCAACCGATTCGAGTAAAAGGAAAGGAAAAGTCCGAAGAAAGTATATGCATATGCATTTGAAAAAATGCCGATTAAGATTAAACATAACGGTACTGCCATCAATAACCTAACTGAATTCATTTAATCGGTTTTTAATATCTACCATTATTCTCCGGATGACGACAAATCTCAAGACGAAGAAGATGAATTATTCAATGGAATTCCTGTCTGAAGAAATCGGATATGGATTCGAAAGTTATTTTATAATGTGAAGATTTTGAAAATAGCTGTTACATACCGATGGAGGAAAATACTGATTTTTCTTCTGAGTTATGTATATGGTTATTTGTACTACATATAAGGTCGTCATTTTTGTAATGTTCCAAATATTACGATGCGTGAATACCACAGAACACAGATCTGATGACAGATATTTCATTCCAACTAGGAGTGAAGATACTGAAATGCAGACTTCTATGATAGTTTCAATTATTGGCTGCGGTCGAAGTTGAAGTTGATGGGGAAACGTACTGAGCTTTCACAGCATTGTTGTGTTCCGGTTCTAATGGCGCTGGAGGCAGAATGGATTCTACTATACTTTTTGAAATTTTCATTTTGTTAGCTATGGAGTTGTCGATATAAGATTCAGCTAGATTTCCAACCCCCGTGGCGTTTCAAAGTTAAAAGATCTGCCCCTACATCAACTAAAATAGTCGCAGATGACCTTCGGAAACAGTGGACAGTATATAATTCAGGGTTCGGTAATTGCAATAATTTCGCTATTTTCTCCGCCATGGTGCCAAATTTATTAATCCCCACAGGCTGTTTCGTACATTTGCTATTTTTGTTATTTGAAAAAAAGTGTTTCATTTGTGCATGGTTGAAGATTCACATATTTTTGTAAATTTGCGAGAATTCTCCTGTGAAATTTCTAGGGACCTTAGTTTTAGTATCGGGTAATTTCATTAAAAGGCCCGATTTTAGATCATCCAAGTCACCAATTTTAAATTTTCGATGTTCATCACAACGGCATGCCCCTGTGAGGCTAATATCTGAAGCAGCCTGAAATCAAACCTTCATCAGCAAATACTTTCCATCAGGTGCATCTTCCAAAAATTGTTGAATTTTTTCAGAAGTTAATGTTTTCGACTGTTTTGAAGCATATTTTTCAGATTTGCGTTTCAAGAATGCACGTAGTTTTTTTAGCGATGAGAGCAGTAGCACATTGTATAGCATCCTAATTTTGAGAGGTGATTTTTGTTTCATAATTGAATCGAACAGTTGACATATAATGTATTTTTGATATTTTGGATACTCTGAAGCATAACATTTGAATTCACTTCGAGGAAATCGTTTTTTTTGAGTGATGAACCTATTTTTTATTCAATAGTAGATGAAGACCATGTTTCCAAGAAGATGCGCGGAAAATCATCGTCTTTTCGATAATAACCCAGTGATTTTCTATACTAGGATCGAGTGAATGAAACCATCAAACTATAAAAATATCTCTGCAATCAGATTTTCAACCAATATTTTGTGTGCAAAGTATTGAAAGGGGATTTACATAACGCTCTCATCTCTCTAAAAATTCTAGGTATGTTACAGAAAATAATGTTCCTATTCTTCAGAACTGTGTCATATGATGAAAGTTGTCTTAGGGTATGTGACGCCATGTATTCCGAATAAAACTGCTTCTCGCCCAGGAGATGTGTTTTAATTTAGTAAATTTTTATTACTGGTCTTCTCTCGAAGTCCTCCAGCAAGTAGGCTTGTTACTTATTCCCTACGCCATTCCTCAGCAGCGGCATGGTTATTGGCAGACTCGTCAACCATGAAACGTGGCAGAAGTCATTCACCAACAAGACAGAGAAATTCTTATAAACTTTCTGCCCCGTTGATGAAGCGAACCCGAGACCTTTAGGTCGACAGGCGGATGCGGAACCACAGCACCAACTCCCTCGCCTGTGGTGCAATATTATTTGGCTTTTACAGGTATGCTGTGTCCTATCCAAACTTGGTTCTGTATTCTGTGGTACATATTCATGAAAACCAACGCCCTGTTGCTATGATATTTTTGGTAATACAAACATAATATCTATCCCAAGCTGTCACGTTGTTTACCCTATCAAGTTTCTTCTGAATTATGGAAATGAGTTCCAAGAGATCTCGCTGGAGATGAAAAATTGATCATATTGCATGTATGTAATTTTTTTCTTTCACACAGTTTTTTTTATCTTCATGGATGACTTGACTTGATTGAAGTATTCCGTACTTTCTTTTCACCAAAGTCATAATCTTCTATTCATCTACTGAAATTATTCCAAAATCTCATATTTCAAACGAACTGGATGAAAATGAGGCCCTTCACGTCTACCATAAAAAATAACCAAATATAAGGTCTCGATGTGCGAATAATTGAAGCTGTGAAAAATATATTTCGCTTCAATCATCGCCTATTCATCCGATATATGTGGGTCTGAACCTCGTTATATAATTACTGTGATTATAATTTCATCGTGTTCGCCTTATAATTCTGATAAATTGGATCGTGCGATATTACAGTTAAGGGGGACAGCCTCATTGGCGACTCGATTAGAGCCATATTAGTCGAGGAGGATGCCCAGAGAAAACTGTGATTTTGCACTAGTTTTCACACTCTTCTAACGATTCACAACCCAACAAAATGATATAATTTATTTGGTGCCGGTGAATTATAAACTGATTCGGAATATTTTTGATGTGCTGATTTCAAAAATGTACAGCATTTTCTCGTAACCGCTCAGGTTCTTCAGATATAGGCCAATCAATTCCAGTTCTGAACACAGGTAAAAATAATGAAATAATGATATCTTTGCAGGTCAGAACCAAAATTTCTTACCTAAAATTGACAGGTATTCACCCCATTTTACGTACTTGTTATTGCCCATGATTGTATAAACCGACCTTTCTTTATAAAATAAATATTCATGGGAATTCTTGAAGACTGGCTTTAAATCAAATATTAAAAAAATGAACAATTTGTTCAGGCCAGCCTCAACTCACCTACACTGTAGGTTGACGGACTAACACCTATTAGAAAACAACTACTCCCCTGGCTAATACCACGAAGGGCATTGGATTACATCCAACAGGTGTTAGTGTGGGATTCTTCACAGAAGAAATTCCACATATGCTCTTGGCGATACACCACCAGAATTGATTTTCAATTATTGGGACGGGACACACTTGCAGACCGGTTTCGGGCTATTTGGCCTTTCGTCAGTGCAAGGCAGTGCCATCATCAACAAAAGTCGATGACTTCCCATAATTAAAAATCATACTCGAGTAGAGTATCTTCCCTAGACCTAGGCTGATACAAACAACAAGCTAAATAGCCGTTGCTGCGCCATCTGCCCGTAGACTAGGTACTAACCAAGAGCATATCCGCATGGTCCCAATTCCTTGTACAAGGAAAATCCGAATAAAATAAATATTCATGGGAATTCTTGAAGACTGGCTTTAAATCAAATATTCAAAAAATGAACAATTTGTTCAGGCCAGCCTCAACTCACCTACACTGTAGGTTGACGGACTAACACCTATTAGAAAACAACTACTCCCCTGGCTAATACCACGAAGGGCATTGGATTACATCCAATTCTGGTGGTGTATCGCCAAGAGCATATGTGGAATTTCTTCTGTGAAGAATCCCACACTAACACCTGGGGAGTAGTTGTTTTCTAATAGGTGTTAGTCCGTCAACCTACAGTGTAGGTGAGTTGAGGCTGGCCTGAACAAATTGTTCAGTTTTTGAATATTCGACCTTTCTTTGATAAAATTAAGTATGAAGAACATCAGTGGGTAAATATGTATCGATTTATAAATTGTAATATTTCTCCTTGGAGAGCAGAGTGGATATACGAAGTATCCTTGTTTTTTATGTCTTTGGGATAACAGAGCACAAAATCAGCACTGGGTTAACAGAAATTGGCCTTTGTCATTTCATGATTCACGGACAACATAACGTTATTAACGAACCTTTGGTTGGGAGAGAAATAATCATATTGCCACCCCAGCATATCAAGTTGGGGCTAATGGAAACAATTTGTAAAGGCTTTAGATCAAGATAGACTTTGTTTCAATTACTTGTCGCATAAGTATCCTGGAATTAGCACACAAAAATTATTTACTACTTATAATATTTGAAGGACCACAGTGGTCCTTCAGGCCCTGGCGGCCAGGCAACTTATTGATAATCCACAATTCACAAAATCAATGAACGAGATTGAATCCAATACTTGGTGTTTATTTGTTAAAGTAGTACAAACTTTTCTTGGAAATCATAAAGCAGATAATTATATACTACTAGTGGAAGATATGCTTTCCAGGCATAGGTGATTCAAGTGAAGATGAAATCGAAGTTAGTTCAAATAGCATATTTATAAGGAATGACAAGGAGTATTCAATTCGTTCAAGAATATTATAGCGGTTAGTAATGAAGTGATTAATTCAATTTAATTGAAAATTCTGGTCAACTACAAATTCATGATCAAGATTCAAGACTGATTGGGAAATTTTTTTGCTATGATGAAGTCACTTTGGCATTACTCTTTCCTTATGGAGACATTCGTTTGCAGATTATTGTTTGTGTTGTGGTTTTACTGTTTTTTACTAAGATTCGACACCCAAGACAATTAACCGACCTTTGCCCTCACAAGGCTCTGCCTTCTGAATGCACTCGAAATAGTGTTTGGTAAATGGAGAGTATTGAACATAATTTTAAGATTTAGCTAATCACTGTGTGACAAATGATTCATTCACAATAATCATAATAAAAACTCTGATTTGATGTATTGAATTCATATTCAAGCTAATGATGAAATGCTTCAAAATAGAACAGATACCAATTGCACTTATCGAAACTTTCGCAATCAGCCATGAAAAAAAAAACAATGCATGATCAAGGAACCTCTTGATTGACGATTTGCCTCATGGAAGAAAAAATTTTTGTAGCAACGGAATTCTGCTACATATCTTTTCAACAAACATGAAGTTAGCGGTAATCCAAGAACATGAAAACCAGAGGGAATTTCACAAGTACCTACGCTTCAATTTGAAGAAGGTTATGCCAGTGATTTGTTCGTAGCTACTAGAATATGCATTGAATCAGAATACTGAAAGATAATTTCCAACTTCAATCGTTGAAAACTTGTTGAAAAATAATGAAAATGCCAATGGAAGGCTATGATTTTGTATTTGTGCATAACTTTCAATACTTTTGGCTTGAAGAGAATGTTGAGTTACCGAACATATAATTAATTGGACCACACTGTTTAGAAAAGCAACATAAAAAAAACAATCTCTGTACACATGTGTAATTTTGATTGTATTCATGATTGCAAATGATTATTCAATTCTGAACAACTTCTCTCAATGGAATTCTGCTGTATTACTTGAAATTGAGCTACTTTTTTCCTTCTTGAACGAACCATTGATGATGTCCTGATATTGATTGTGACGCAAAAAACAATTTGATATTGAAATATTTATCATTACAATATATCAAAGCCAGAACATTATTGTTGTGAATTTTGAATTTTGGAACTAGTAGGCTGTTGTATATATGGCGATAATAATCAGATTCACGTTATCTATAATATTATTACTGTGACTTCTTTTTAAACGAACTTGGTGGTTGTTCAGTAGTTATTTCGCATAACCATTGATGGTGTTCTGATATTAATTGTGCGACTAATAAAAAAATGTTTTTCATGCTCAAACGCAATTGACCACACTGAGTGTATTAGAAGGGATGAAATGAACCAGAAACTCAAATTCGGTTAATGTTGACGTTATGATCATTTATTTGGTAATCCCCTGGACACGAAAGATTATTTTGACCAGTTATTCATTATACAAGGGGAAAAAATATTACATTTCAATTCGAGAGCTACAATCTAAAATTTTTCCCGTGTTTCTGTGACGGAAAAAGGACAATCTGATAGTGAAATATTATTACTACGATATATTAAAGCCAGGAATTTTTTTGTGTGTATTTTGAATTTATGAACTGGTAAGCTGTTGGACATATAGTGACAATTAGAACTACATTATGTGTGAATTAAATTCTGTGATTTGATTGAAAAATTGCGAACTTGATGGTTGTTCATTAGTTATTTTGCATAACCATTGATGGTGTTCTGATATTGATTATGCAACTGATAAAAAAACACCCAAACTCAATAGACCACACTGACTGTATTACCAGTTGGAAGGGGTGAAATGAACCAGAAATTAAAATTCAGGTAATGTTGACGTTATGATCATTTATGTGGCAATCCTCAGGATACTAAAAAGTATCAAAAAGTATTGCATTCCACTTCGAGAGCTGAAATCTAATATTTGCTTGATACCCCTTTTTTCTGCGACAAAAAAAATGATAATTTAATGTTGAAATATATTGTTACAAAAAAATCAAAGTAAGAAAATTATTGGTGTGGATTTTGAATTTTAAAAACTGGAAGGTTGTTGTACACATAGCGATAATTAGACCTATGTTATCTGTAAATTTGATTAAAATCTTACAAACTTGGTGATTGTTTAGTAGTTATTTTGCATGATATGAGGTCAAAAATGACAATTTTCGAGTTATCTTCGACTCATCTTCACTTATGTATGTTTATCTAGATAAAAACGTACGTCTTTCCCGAGGAAAAAAGTAATTTCATAAAAAGTGATAGTTTGTTGCCTCTCAATAGAGATAAAATCTCCCTCCTCAGAAAATAGTATATAGTTTACCAGAGTCAAAAATGTGGTTTTTTATACGGAGTTAACATACTATTTTTCCGCAAAATGAAAATTCTACAAATATTAATCAATTCTGAAAAAATTGCGACTTATTTTATTCATAAAAAAGTGCTTGTAAATTCGTAATGAAATTACTTGAGTTATTAACGTTGAATTGTCAAACATGAAGTTCATAAACTCAATTTCTGGTGTTCTAGAAAGTAAAATGATAAGTGATTGTGAAATTTCCATTTCTGGGACTTCTCCAGAGCTGGTAGAGGCAGTGAATACTGCTTCATTAGAATTATTGCCAAAGAAAAGTACGTTTTGTGGACTATGGCAAATAAACAATGTGTTTTCAATCATCTATGAAGAAAACAGTAACAAAAAAAAATCTTGACTTTTACTTCAAGAAATTCTACCTGGAAAGTCAAAATTCACAAGCAATTTGCAAAAAAAATTCACCATTGAATTATTTAATATGAATGAAAGTGTCCTGAGGATGATCGAATAAATGGTCGAAACGTCGTCACTTCTATTTTGTTTCCTTCATCCCTTCCAATGAAGAATTGGAGTTTTCACCGACTCACTTGTTGAAAAGCGTCTCCAGCAGCTGCGCCGAATGCGGCAGCCCTTCGACGAGCAAATCCAAGGGCAGCTCGCCGGCCACGGCCGCGATGGCGTTCGGCCCCAGCTTCTGCAGCACCGCGGCCGCCTCCCGGAACTGCCGGCCCTCCGACAGCACCAGCACCCTTCGCAGGACGATCCTAGGGCTCGTGGGGGACGCGCGCTCGCGACGGAACCGGTCTCCACTGTCACGCATCTCTTCGCGGCGAACGTCTTCACGTGAATAACGAGCCGTAGATGATGGTGGTACCAGAGAGGACCGCCGGTGAGAGATGGTACCGCGAGATGGGTACCTCTCGAGAGCGCGACTTCAGGCCGCCAGGACCTGTTGCCTAAGGAGCAGTTTCGCTTGCTGGGGGTTCTGTTGGATGTTGTGTTTTGGTCCGCGGAGGCTGGAATTTTCTTTTTCGAAGATTCGAAGGGTTTTGAAGAGCCGCACCCGACACACTGACCTGGTTTTCACGTAGGGAAAGGTTAGGGTTGGATTGTTTTGAGCGCGTTTACTTTTACTAATTAGTGTTTTGATTAATCTTTTTGTTGCACTAGTTGGACGACTCGGTGTTTTTCATTCACATCCCGGTTGTCGTTCATCCTCTTCAACTAACACAACCTAGTGAAAAGTTCAACAAGCCCTGGACTAGAGAAGACATCGTCATATAGCAACTTTTTCGAAAATGTTGTTTATTTCAGTTTCTCCAAAGATGAATATTTAGTTAGTTCAGTCAATTTTTTTTCCGTATTATCTTCTATCTCTGACCTTGTTGTTATTATCTCTTCGTTTTGTTTTTTGTACATTATTGTTCTTCTCCACAGTATCCCTTATTTTCGGGGTCTAGGTAAATTATTCGAATACAGTTTTTCGAAGAACAATTATCAGAATACAATTATTCGAAAAACAATTCTTCGAAGAGTAATTCTTCGAAGATAACAATTATTCGAAAGCAATCACTCGAATTCGAAAACAAATTTTAAATTGTGTATTAATAAAAATATCAAATGAATCGAAATGAACCAATACGGCGCCCTCTGCCCCCCAGAAACTATCGTTTGTTTTCTGCAAACGAGTGTGTGATTGGTCAAAACTTGTATTAGCCACCCAGACATCACGTGATCTGGAATGCCTAATGTGACTATCGTAACCTAAACCAACCTTACTAACCTATCAGCCTAAACGAATTTCAATTATAAACTTTCAAATGATGTTTGAAAAAATTTGCGACCTAATCTAACCCAACCTAACTAACCTAACCAAACCCCAACCAACCTACCCTAATCTTCGGATAATTTTTTTCGAATAATTGTTTTCCAAAAATTGTACTCTTCGAATAATTGTTATATTCGAACAATTGTATTCGAATAATTGTATTCGAATAATTGTTTTCGAATAATTGTTTTCGAAGAATTTACCGGCTACCTATTTTCGATATCATTTTATTCTCATGTATTATATTATCGTATCTACTTTTCCTTCATCATATATTTTTATTTACTATCTACCCAATATTATCTTCTGGTTTGTTCCACACTTTTCAATCACACCAATATCATTCTTCTTGAATGTTTCGTCCCCGTCCACGAATGCTAGAGTTTTCTATTTTGAACATTCGAAGGGTTTTGAAGAGACGCACCAATTATGGTAGGGAAAGATTAGGGTAGGACTGTTTTGAGAGGATTGCGTTTACTTCAACTAATTAGTATTTTGATTGCACTAGCTGGACGACTTACTGTTTTTCTTCACTATCCAGGTTGCCATTCATTCATCATATACTTGAACTACCAAACTGATGAAAACCTCGATAAGCCCTAGACATGAAGAGGCATAGTCTTATAGTTTCTTATCAACAAATGTAATTTTTTTCATTCGCTTCGAAGATATTGTATTTCCTCAGCTCAGAAAATTCTTCTCTTCGAAACTAGGGAAATTAATTTTCTATTATATTGGTTACGTATGTCTCCATTCGACCTGTTGTATATTGCTTTTCTATAGTACTTCGCATACTCTGATGGTAAGCAAGTAGTGTACTTCTAAGAATACTTAGCCACATTCGAATCGTGTCTCGTCACTAACTGATGTTATAGACCGGGAGGTGATGTCACTTTTTCATCAGTGATTTATCTGCAACTAGAATGTGATTAATTAGAGAGTTTTACCATTACTGTACTCCAAATCGAAAGTCAGCCGGCGCCACCGTGGTGGGCGTGGGCGTGGGAGGCGGTGAAACTCGCCGAAAAAATCTTAAAAATAAGTGATTGATCTCCACGTGAAACTTTGTTGTTATGTAAATTGTTCATGATCATGGGTGAAAATAGGCGTCAGCCACGTTCCCGATGGTGGAAACATCGTCAGTCAGGCCTTTGAAGTGGTCGGAAAACTCGGAAAATAGAAGTGACCGATCTGCACTCGAAATTCTGAAGGATGATTATTGTATTCAAATTGAACATAAAAATGGACGTCAGCCACGTTGATAGTGGTGGATTCTGCGTCAGTCAGGCGTCCAAAGTCAAGGGCAGTGACCAGCTTCTTTTGGCGCGCTGTATCTGATGCAGTTCGCCTGACGCATATTCCACCGGCATCGTACCGGCTGACGATTAGTTATTGAAAGTATAAATCACTATATCCAACTTTTTGAATATTGATTACGACATTACGACTATTCTTTCAAATTAAAACATTATTTTCAGTGAATGCGTGATGTCTTCATTATTTATACACAGATGGAAATATTGTAATAAAGCCTTCTCCTGCAATATAGTCAATCCAACCATATGCAATAAAGTTAAATTATCTATATTGTACGTTTGACTCAAATACATTGTTTGTTTCACTTTGACAAATATATTTTAGCTCAATTTTATACCAAGTCCACTGGTGATATGTTAGAGTTACTAGTTCAAATATGTTTTGATTGATATTATTATAAATGAATCACCGAAGGAATTTATGAAAGTTGAATAGATTATCCATCTGAGACAAACAAACGATATATACTGTTGATCCTCTAATCACCGACATCGTCGAAGTGAATCCTAATGAATTCGATATGAATATTATTATTCCAACAAGAATAACACCACCACATACCTCCAACAGGTAAGAAACTATTTGGGTAATACTTTCAATGGTCGTTGGATTGGCCATTGACATACTACGCAATGGCCAGCCCTCTTGCCAGATTTGACACCTTTAGACTTTTGTTATGGGGCTATTTGGAGCAGAAGGTGTACGAAACTGAACCTGATTCAATATTGAATGTACAGCAGGGAATAATAAAATATTTGAAGAACAATCGACGTTGCTGTCTTCGAAAATTTTTGACGTGAAATATCCGAAAGGCTGTTCTCATCTCAAGACGTTTAAGGCAACTATTTCGAGCATCTTCTGAACTGAACTCAGCTTATTTCCTCAACTTATGACGTCACATGTTGATGTGCGCAGGCAATTATCAAATGTTCCGCCATTTTTCAGTTGGTTGAAATATCGACTTCATATTCTACGGTTGTAAAGTATTCGTCAGGAGCTTCAACATGATGTATCACAGGACCCCCCTTTCCATTTAATTTTCATTCCAGGTGGCGCCCAGTCGCCATCTTGAACTTTTCATGTGTAAATTTTACTCCATAATATAGTATTCATGCATAACTTTCCTCATCATCAGTTTCAATTTTCTGCGTTGACCCGTTCAAAAAATAAAAGAGGGGGGAGGGCATTAAAGAAATGCACTTTATAAACATGTAATTGTTATGTTCATTCGATAAATAATCGTAAGCCGGCAAGGTCTCGGTGGAATATGTGGCAGCCGAACAGCATAAGATACAGCGCGCCAAAAGAAGCTGGTCACTGCCCTTGACTTTGAACGCCTGACTGACGCAGAATCCACCACTATCAACGTGGCTGACGTCCATTTTTATGTTCAATTTGAATACAATAATCATCCTTCAGAATTTCGAGTGCAGATCGGTCACTTCAATTTTCCGATTTTTCCGACCACTTCAAAGGCCTGACTGACGATGTTTCCACCATCGGGAACGTGGTTGACGCCTATTTCCACCAATAATCATGAATAATTTACATAATTACAAAGTTTCACGTGGAGATCAATCACTTTTTTTTTAAGATTTTTTCAGCGAGTTTCACCGCCTCCCACGCCCACACCCACCGCTATTGGACTGGCTGACGCGCGGTCCTCATATGTACAGGTGGAGAACTACTCATGCTGAAAAATTCGTGTGCAGATCGATCATTAGTTCGAAAGTGACACCACCTCCCGGTCTATTATATATGTTCATCTTTGACCTAGTTTCATTTTTCAGAATCAGCTCAAATTATTTTTTCGTAGCTTTCTGCTGTTCTTCTTTTCATATTGTTTGCAATATTTCAGTGGGCCCTCATGTCAATATTTTTTTCTGTGTATATTGCGCATGAGATTTCTTTTTCTTATTTTTTCAATTGTCTCTCCCAGTGTTTACGATCCACATCATTCGTTCTCCTTCTCACTTGTCAACCCAGAACACTATTTTCTTTGTTCCATTCACTCCAATATTATCTGTAGATCTCCAAAACCATCATTTGGAATTTCTTAACTTTCTAGCTCAAAAAAAAGGTTTTTTTCTACTCTGTTGTTCTATGATGGTACCCCTGCATTGATATGTGCGCTTTTTTTATAATTTGAAAAACTGAAATTTCAACTCTCAATCTTTATCATCACTTTCTTCGTCATTGAATTCTTGATAAAAATCGGTATAAAATGCGGAGTTGAATGGATAGAACAATATGATGAAATTTCTATAGTGGACATTTTACATATTGATGAATTCCTATAGAAGTCCCGAGGAGGTAATCTCATAATAGTTTATAACATTTCGCACTGTAAATACTTCATTACAAAGTGGAAACAATCACCAGAAACACCATTCATATAGTAACATCGATTCAACCTGTGCATAATACAACGTCAGCAACTGATCAACCTCCAAAATTTGTTTCAAATTCTGAAAAACCTTACAATTTTTTTCAAGTTGCAGTCAGACCTTCATCTGAGGCTATGATTGTCATCACACATTGGTGAATTTGATTGATTTTTCCAAATTATTCACATAAACCGAAAACAGTATCGGCCCTGAAATGGATCCCTGAGTAACCCCCAGAATCGTAGAGATAATATCAGATCTGATTTCATTTACTTCAACACACTGGTGTCTACTGAAGAGATAGGCTGACACTCAGTAGGAGCCTTCTACAAAGGACGAATTTGGGAGCAAACATTGCATGGACAAGCAGCTTCGTAGAAGGCATAATATGTGGTTTTACCGGGAAACCGATTTCACATCGAGACCATTTTCTCCTGCTCGATTTCATTCCAGCCTTTCGATCATAACAAGTCCATTTGTGGAAGACGCCTTTTTCCAACCGATTTCAAATACGAAATCACGTCGCTCGACGAATAATCCAAGATAAAAATGCCGTCTCGATCTCGGCAGTGAAACGCGTCTGCCTCTGGCTATTCTTCGCAGCCGAAAGAGCAGAGACGGGTAAGCAGGAAGGGTCAACAGATATTTTTTTTCATTATAACAGTTGTGCAATATGTACATATGATTCACGGCATATTTTTAGAATATCCTTTACGGCACATCTTAATAATGATCTCTGTGGTATGTAATTAGGATTTTAAAAATTCGGCTTGGTATCTCTCAGTTGGTATTGCTGTTAGAAGTATAGTTAGGGTTGAGGAAGACATATGGTTGACTGTTTAAACAAGCACTTTATATGATTGTTTTCCTCTACTTTTCGTTGATAGGTGGAGAGAAGGGCGAATCAAAAAAGAACGACAAGGGCTTGGTTTCCTTATCTACATGGATATTGCAAAAAATTATGGAATTGGTTCCAACAGAACCTCAGAATCATCTCTGAGTACTTCAACAGCTCAGCGATTGTTAGTGTTCGAAGCCATCAGATAGAAGTAATGAACGAAAGCTCTCAAATCGTGTGAGGTTCAATTCTGAATCTGAATATTTTGCATCCTTTCAGTTCTGAAAACGGTAACTATCCAAACCAAAGTCTTATATAAAGATATGTGTCTACAAAAATATAAGCAAATTAATTTTTTTATAGATTTTATATAGACAGTGTTGAAGTAACACACAACCCATCATGGTGTGTTTTAAAGAAGAAAGATATTCGAAACTTTTCAATTTTTGAAGTAGTTTCTTGAATCATATTGGATGATTATTGGATGATATTCTCAGCAAGAGACATACGTATTTTATCCCAAAGTAGACGAAAGTACCAAAAGAAATGGCAATGACCTACGCTATGGTACAACGTGAGAGTCATCAATATCAAATAATGAAATTACAATTACCGAAAATTCCTGTTTCTATAGTAGATAAGATTATTTCGAAAAATCATAATATATATGTAGATTCACACGAAAAAGAAGCCCTGTAATGTTCAGTGAACATTCCGTGAATCAAGGGAAAGAAGATACTAATTAACATTCACTTTGAATTTCTGAAGTTTGTAAGCCCTAGGGAAAACCTCTTTTGGCAAGGAGTTCCAGAGCTCAGCTGTTCTATTGAAGAAAGATTCCTTAGCAAGAGAGGTACGACAGGTTTCCAAATTTACAACAAAAAGGGGTGGGAATTCTGTACTCATTCGTGTAGATATTGCCAAGGGTGGAACGATTGATAACAATTCGGAAGAGCAACGACCGTGAAATTATCTATTGAAGAGAGACAAGTCTCCGACCCTTCTACGATGTTCCATTGAAGTGGCGAGTCTGTGAGCTAAGAATCACCAACAAGACGAATTGCCTTTTTCTGAATAGAATCGAGAAGCCTTAATGAATGTTTTGGTGCTGAACTCCACACATGAGAACTGTATTCCATGACAGGTCTCATCTGAGCCTTCTAGATCATTAGAAGCTGACGAGGAGTCTTTGTTTCTGGGAAGCATTTTTAGCGATCGATCTCATATGGTTTTCCATGAGAGATTATCACTGATTGTAAATCCTAGCATCGGGACACTTGATTTTGTAGGAATTTTTGACATTTATCGGGAAAATAATCGGCCCCAGTACCTAGCCTTGGGGCACTCCGTTGTCAATTTGTCTCGACTGTAATTTTGACTGCTTGATAAAGATTACTTTTGTTGCCTAGGCAGGAAAAGAAATACTTTACTGAATGACATGTGTCAGCAAAATTAACATTTGCGGATAAAAATCATTTACATTAATCGGAAAAATAATCGGCCCCACTACCTAGCCTTGGGGCACTCCGCTGTCAATTTTTCTCGACTGTAATTTTGACTGCTTCATAAAGATCTGATAGATCCGCCACTGCGGAGAAGAAGAATGAAACAGCACGCGAAGAGAGTATGAGCCCGAGGCTCGCCGTGTACCACTTGGTAATGAGAAATCTTATCGGGAAGTAGCGCAAAGTGTGTAAAAGAAATGCTCAGGTGTGACCGACATTATTCTATGGGCGAATCGCGCGATTATTGTTATTATTATCGGCCGGTGTGTTTGGGTTCGGTGGACGATTGTTTTGATGAGCGGTCGTGCAGACATGAAAGAGAATTTTGCATGTTGATGGGTGAATTGAAGCACCTGCGTCGGTCGAGTATGCATATTCAGTTTGCTTATGTGAGGAGTTTTTTGTTAGCTTTGCATTTTCTATACGCTTATAAAGTTCAGAGTCCTCGTATTGCAATTCAGTTGGATTTATACGGAAGCGTGAAGGTATCACTGGTGAAAAAAAATTACTTCGACTTCCAAATCGATATTCAAAGGAAAAGGTTGAAATTTGATGATTAACTTCGAGATGAGGGAAAGTTTGAGAGAAAAAGTGGGATCTTCGAGAGCGAAATAGAAATTTCAAGAAAAATGGCGACATTTCGAGAAAAAGTTGAGAAGCAATCAATGCCAACTTTCAAGTCGATCTTTTTAGAAAAAACTAGAAATTCCTAAAAGACTCAGGGAAGATAGAATCCGAAATTTCGAGAAACAATCCAAAATTCGATAAGAACATAGTAAATTTTGAGAAAAAGTTGATTAAAACTTCTTTTCGGCTCTGGAGTCGATATTCCGAGAAACAAGTACGAACTTTCAAAAAATCTTCTAGAGAGAAGTTGGAAGTTCGAAAAAAAAAAAAACCTTATCGGCTTTTAAGTTGGTATTCCGAAAAAAAATTCTAAAACTTTCGGAAGAGAAAATGGAATTACGAAAAAAAATCTGAACTGTTATATGAAAGTCGAAATTTCAGGAAAAAGTTTCGAAAAATGTTGATATGAATTCTTTTTTGCTTTTGAGTCGATATTCCAAGAAAGTTGAAATTCCTGAAAAAAATGAGAAAGAAGTTAAAAATGTGGAGAGAAAAATTGTAGCTCCAAGAGAAATGTTAATATTGCAGAAAAAAGTGGAAGCTTCAGGAAAAGGAATAAATGAGTTCTATTTCCGATTTCAAATCGGTATTTCCTTTATATACAGAATTCAAATACGAAAGTTCTTGTTTGGTTAGGATTGAAAATTCCATACCTCTACTTTTCAACCAATAAGATGACTCAATTTTGACTACTTACCATGGCAAAAAAATCCCGAAATTTTTTTCGAGTCACCACGATTATCAAGTAGACATTTTTTGACACTTTAAGAAATGAAAGTATGATCTACAACCCTTATATAATGTAGACTGTGAATAATGCAAAATACATTTCTACCAACCTAACTGACCTGAAATTATGAAAGGGTGATAACTTAAGTTGGTAGTTTTTTTATTTAACCTATTTAAGAATTTCTTCATAATTAAGTCATATTACTTGTGAAAATATATGTCTACACCTTTTTGACTGGGCTGGTACCCATCTGCGTTTTACCATTTGGTTTAGCTGAAGTTGGTATTTTTTTTATTTAATGAAATATGGTGGATATACCTATATGATTATTAGAAACTAGTTATTATTAAGCCTCCTGGCAGAACCGGTAAAACAAAAAGGACAAATCAACATATTATGTCAAAAACAGCAGTACCCTGACCAACTTGACAATCAGAGAAATTAATTTGAAATTTCAGATTGGATTGATAATTTTTTTCCTAAGTATGGTGTGAAATTTTCTTACCGAATACCTCGCAAGCTTAAATTATTCGTGGAAATAATATAAGTGATAATTTTCCTTGTCGAATGGTACTTGTAAGAACATTAATTTGTATTATTGAAACCCCATAGGTAATACTGAAACCTTCGGCATGGGAATGAGATCTTTTAATAAATCTCTCTTTGCTCTAATCAGGCCAGCATCTTCAGAAGTATAAATTCATAATACTCTACTAATTAGAATCGAGAATCAATAAAAATGAACCGAGAAGAGAAAAATAACCCAAAAATAACAGTCAGCCCTTCGATTGCTGATGGTTAGTAACTGAAATTGTACAACCTCTCCAACAATCTCAATAGTTCAATATCTTGACTGTCGATAAAAGTGAAATTGGTGGAAAACTGTCACAAATTTCACCTCTATTGACAGTTAAATGATTAATCATATCTCCCAAACGGTGCATTATTGATAATTGATATATGTTTCCTTCACACTCGACCCCATGTCAAACATCAATCAAAGAGGCCTACACACATAGTTTCACAGATGCTTTATTATTGAGAAAATGATGTTTTTGCGCACCTACGTTTTTTTCGAATGTTCATAAATTAAGTGAATATACACCGGAATCGAGCTAATACTTCGATAAACACTACATAAAGAGGTCACTGAAAACATTTTCGAATGTTTTCCAAAAGCCACCTCTTTTTTGGTGATTTCTTATGGAAAAGTTGATCCTTCTTTTACCTAGCTACTTACAAGGAATGATACTCCTTTCCCACAAGTATGAAGTAGTGAATTGCTTGAAATTTGTAGTTCCAAGGGAGACCTGATTTATTGTGCAATGTACTAATTGTATTATCAGGTAAGGAAATAAAATTGAAGACATACTATGTACCTAATTGTTCCATCAAGAACAGTTGAGAAAGAGCAATAAAGTCTTTGTTGCCCCCTTTCTCACCTGGCAAGTGAATCAGAACAAAGAAAATACATTTTGGGAATGTATGTTTATAAAATGAATGTGTGAATATCAATGATCTGTCGATTTCCGCATTGTTAATGACGGAGAAAAATACATACTGAGAAATAATCCATTACAAAACCTTACATGCAAACAGTACTCACAAATGAAATATGTGTTATTGAAAGAGAAAATGGTGTTTGTATGCAGAACTTGTTCTTCCAATTTCACATGCTATCTTGGAAAATACGAATCGTTCTGATGAAAAATTGAACTTGGAAACAACAACGCCTGGGTAGAATTAATTTTGAATAGAAAGACGTCAACTTTGAATTAATTCTTGAGTATCAATGAGTCTTTCTCTTATATATATATATATATATATATATATATATATATATATATATATATATATATATATATATATATATATATATATAACTTCGAAACCACTAGGTGATTTCTGTTGGTGGGGTTGCAGTCAATCTTGAGGATGCCAGGGAGTGAAAAAAACTCTTTGGTATTGCGTCAAGCTTTCGGAAATCTTCATTTCCTTCTTCAGGACTTATATCGTGAGTTTGAAAGAAGCTAGTTTCTTCATAACAGGCAAAGCTTATCGGTCATCATATGCAGATAAAAAACAGAGTGAAAACATTTAAAAGTTGAGTAATATCTTTAAAAACTTAATTGTACCAAACAGCATGGTTGAATTATGAGAAATTAGTTCAACTAATTTCTCATAATTGAACCATCTATGAAAAAACAGGTCTCCAAGTTCAAAACAAAGGGGTGGGAATTTTGCACTCCTCGGGTTCTCCGTCTTGATGCTCCAATAACAGAGTTAGCGAGCCCGTGAGCTAAAGAAAATCAAGAAGTTTTAATGAATGTTGTGGTGCCGAGCCCCATATATTAGAACTATATTCCATATCTGTGCCTTGTAGATCATCAGAAGCTGTCGAGAAGTGAATTGGATATTTCTTCGCAACGAATAGTATCCAAAAAAAAAAAAAAAATTTTGGTGGTAGAGCTTCGAAGTGAGCAATTTATTCAATGAATTTTTGAAAAATTTTATGACATGATTTGTGAATCAATAATTTGTTCATCCATCCCAACTTCAATTAAAGTATCCTCAACCTATTGAAGGATATGCAAACTACACCTGTGAAGTAATACTATCACCTTCATTTCCAACAGTTAAATCGCCCACTACAAGTGCGCCTATTAGTTTCTCACTCCAATAACTTTTACTTGATTGTTGTTGATTGTCTGAATGGTTTCTTGATAATGTTGTTTATCAGAAAATTACACACTTTCGTGATCACCACGGTTGTTGGTCACTCGGAATGTAGCTTTGTAATGATAGCAAATTGCACGATCCACTACACTTCTGATCTGTATCATTAGTGCACTTTTCTCGGTCGTTGATGTACTTTGAAATGATAAGTGATTTGCCACGAAGGAACATGGATACCAAATTCTCCGAATATGATGAGATGAAAGGTTTTTATGAAAAAATATTTTTTCAATGAAGTGAGGTATATCTCAATTTTTCTGCAATCTCGTGTTCAAGATGTATGAATACCTGAAAAATCCAAATCAAAATTCTCGATATCTCGCATTCCTGATTTTGAACAATTTTAAGTAAAGAAGTCCTTTCGAGAGATTGCTAATACAGGCGCACTTTATGAATCTAGTAATGTAACGTCAAATTTCCTGCACCTCCTATGGCAACTTTGTAGGTTAAAGGCATTTGAGAATACTCGCCTGAAAGAACTTTTATTCCATGATTTTTTCAAATGATCTATTTTGGATGCTCTTTTACTAGGAACGTAACAACCATTGTCATTTATGCTGGAAAAAATATGTTGAACTGCAAAATTCTGGAAAACAATCAGTAATTCACACAAATATAATTACCCAAGGCAGAGTTTGTTTTCTTCATCGTCAGGAAAATCTCGCGTTCTGTTATCAATTTACATAAATTTTGATTCTGGTATTTTCAAAACTATCTTCATTCTTCGTGTGTTGAAACTTTCTAACACTAAGAAATAATTTACCTACGGCAGCTCCTCAATATATCAGGTAGATTATATTATAAATATTATAAAAGTAACTAGAGGTAAAAAATTCACTCAACAGTAGCAATAATATCGATAAAAATGTGGAAAAAAGAACATGAAATGAATACTTCAAATCGAAGTATTAAACTGCCAAAATTATCTGTAAGGGGTTAGCTTCCTATAAGGTGACTGGTCTACACAAATTTTGGGTTTGGATTCGCATCTTTGAAAAATCGCTTTTGCATCATCACCTTCCATGGAACAATGTAAGCTCTCGCTTCTATTCCTCATATCGAGAGGGATCGACTCAAGATGAATAAAAACCCCGGTGTGTTGACTAATACCTTATAGATTGTAAGCAAATTTTCTCGACTTTTCGCTTTCTTGATTTTGATCAATTTTAACGGAAGAGATGCCTTCGAGAGTTTGCCAGCAGAGGCGCACCTTACGTGATTTTAATTTAATCTGTGATGCCATGATATCCGTCTGCTCGACGGCCATTCGATTATTTATAGATTTATAGGTTATGTTTATTTCATGGTCTCATGTTTTGCATGCAATTTCTTGCTTTTTTGCGAAATGCCAAAAATTATGTAGTCATCACATTTTGACTGATTATTAGGTATTCCTTCTGCTTTCAATTTGATGAAAAATGAATCAAAAACTCTGTGATTGTGACGTGATTTTGAATCTTCCGAAACAATAGTTGTGAGTGAAACTGGAAAGTATTGATAACTTATCTTTCTACTTCCTGAGGAACCGAAGATAAGAACTTAAGTACTTTTTTCTTCATAGTGTAAAAAAATTCAATTTTAATGTGATTAGGAGCCGATGATACGAGGGAAAAATAATACCTACACGTTACACGAGCGTTTTATTTTGAGCTTTGTAAATCGGTTCATAATAAATCTAACTAACACTATTAAATCAAACAAATACAAGAACAGAAGCGATAAACAATTAAAAAGAATATAAACAAGAAAAACGGAAAAGAAACAAGAAAAACGGAAAAGAAACAAGAACTAGGTACAAGATTTCGAATATTAAAGGAACTTTCAAATGCATTCAAATTCAATTCGAACTGTCAAACATTTCAAAAAAATTAATAGCTTTTTATTAGACGAATTTGACCTCACGTATTTTGTATACTGATAATTCTATTGGTGAACGAAAGATCCCGCAAGCGTTTATCCAATGAGACCGCCGGTATCGAAAATACTCGTAAGCTGCCGCCTCAGTGATAATGTACCCTTAGAAAATCGCATTTGTCCCACCACCTCAACACCACCTACCGTTAAAAAATGTAAGTTTACTCTTCGATTTCTCAGGTCGAGAGGAATTGGCTGAACAAAGCATATCAGTCAACGCACCAGGGTTTTCATGATGCATCTTGCTACTGTTGATAGCATGATGAAAAAAAAGCGCTAACGAGTACCAGTTGGTTTATTCATAGTCTATTTCCAAAATATTTCAAGAGAAAATTCATATATACAACGGCAATATTTCAGCGTTGTTTATCTAGGAGATTGGGCATTTTTCGATTTTTTCTTCTCCGAATAAAAAAAACTAGAAATTACCATTTCCATGAAAGAAGTAAAATCAAATAAAATTTCACAAACAGTCCGTCTTGGTAGGTACAGCCTATCAAATCCATCTTGTCACAAACTCAGATACTTTTCCAGTTGCACACTGGTAGTGTAAACCACGACGAAATAAAAACACTTTCTAGGAATGAATTTCAACACAGCGAACACATATAATTGGTGTTTTTTAATCATAGTATACACAGAGATCGCTGGTCACAAACGTTATTATTTCTGTGCCAAGATGGAATGGACAAGCTGTACGTGTGTGTCATTCAAAGGCAAAGTTCATCCAAAACAGCATAGAAATCACTCTTTTCTCCTCAATTTGTGGACCGAGCATGAAAATTGAATATAATATAGAAAATATCTACATCTGAATTCATGAGGCAGAATTGAATCAAATACCCCCAGAATGATAAGAAATTCAGCGTAGCTATTTGCGAAAAGTTATCTTCCGCAACAAATTATGAAACAATCATCATATACCTATTTCATATATCGCACCCCTAGATGAAGACTCCGGTAACTCAAAAAGTACTCATTTCAAGTTAGTGGCGTTTTCGAATTCGTGCCTTGAATACCTACACACTGCTATAACTCGCGTAATTATACCTTCAAAATCTGGCAAGAGATGGGGTGAAACACAACTTTACGTAAATGACCTTGCACCGGAAGACGCGAACACTATCCCACATTTTTAGTTGTCTCCGGATTGGCGCAAGAGTTATACGTTTGAATAGTGGCTGATTTTGAGTTGCACCAGTTTACAAGGAAGTTATTGGGTAAGTTTCTTTTTTCATTAGGAGTTGATCCGGTTTTGCTGAAATTTCGTTATGAAAAGTAATATTTCATTTCGACTTACGCGGTTTTTGATGATTTGATATTGCAGTATTCTCTTCAATATTTTGAGTTCCTCAGATTTACATGAAATTAAAGGTGAATTTTGATTTATCGTGGTTTTGTTGATATAAAGTTTGAATGGATTTATTTTCACCTCTCAAGTGAAATACGTGATTTTAAAACAAAAAATGAGTAGTTTATGACATTTTTCATTTCGAAAAGTATTTGTTTTACAGTAATGGGAAACAGTACGAGCTTGTGACGAATTTTTCGAGTTGGTCAACTTTACTTGATTTATCATTTAATACGAACATTGATTATTTTCAGGACAATGAGTGGGCGGGGAAAACTCATGTTACAAATGGTAAACGAACAAAATCGAAATCCTCATCAACCAGCAACAAATGATCTCGCTCTCTCTGGTGTGGATATGCTCGATAATGTGAAGGAGCCTGAGTTGCCAGCTAATGGAAGGTCAGTTTCATCACCGAGCATTATTTCAGAATTTTCATCAATTCTCAAGGAGCAGCCTAGAAACGCTAAGGGACTACGAAGAGTTCCTAATCGTCAGTATGCTGCCTCGCCAATTCATAGCGGCGATGAAAGCGATTTCGATGATTCCAATGCAGATCCGCACTATGAAATCCTCATTCCCCTCAAAAAAAAATTATCTCTTTTGCGTTACTTAGTAGCTCCAGCTGCAGCAGTAGCAACTCAACAAATGAACATGATGATATTGGCGGTAATTCCGAGATTCATCGCAACGATGATAACACTACCGGCAATAACTACGGGGAGCACAAAACGGGTCAAAATATTACTCCAAGTGATGAAACGCGAACGCAAGAGGAAGTAAATGTTTCGTTAACCAATGCTGGGATTATTTTTGAACGTATTATTCGGATATAACCTCAATTTTATTAAAATGTCTAGAACTTAAGTTATATCTGTTAGGAAAAGGTGATAACATTTCATAGCGCTAAGTTCATACTCAACTAATTTTATGTTTGTAGCGAATCTTTTCAGGGATTCAGTTTGCGTTTCTGTCTTATCAAGTAAATGAATAACAAACTTATTTTGAGTATATACATTTCTTTATTCCAACTATCGTATTTCCATAAAAACCAAACCTGTTGTTTCTGATGTTGCAATCACCCGCTGATAGCAATCACAACTCAGAACTCATCAACGAAATGATTTCTTATTCTTCAGGTTAGAAGTAATGTAACTTCATATTATTTCAGGTGAACTAAAGTAACTTGACTTAGTACAAACAAAAATTGCTTATTCCCGCTGCAAAACTAGAGTAACTAAAAAATATCGACAATTTCAAGGTTTTTCAACAGATAACATACCAATATGGTAATTCGACAAATTAATATAACGTTACCTGAATGAATTTGTCAATAGAATTTCGATATCTTTACTGAATATGCCGAAAACAGTTTTTCATCATTTATAGAAAATGAAGTTTTTTGAGTTACTGGAGTCTTCATCTGGAGGTGCGATATCATCTAGTAGTTCCAAATCGAATTTAACTTTCATTTTCCATTCGGGATTCAACGCGAGTATAATTTTCTAATCCAAGATTTCATTCATTCGTTTTTTTTGGAAATTTGACACCTAAACATGAGTTACCAAGTCAAGGAAGAAGCAAAATTAAATATTAAATGAACATAATATGTACTTATATTTGTAGAATATGTACTTTGTGTCATTGAGCAGTTTAAAACGACAGTTTGCTATCAGAATTAGAAAAACTCTCTTCCGAAAATCTATCAAAGGAAGAGAAAGAATCAGAGACGGAGAGAGGCAAAAAGGAGACCCAGAGAGAAAAATAAATAGTCAGAGAGAGGGAGAGAGAATTGGAAAAAAAAGAGAGAAGTGAGAGGAGAGTGGCAGATAGAAATGAAAGATAAATGAGTAGAAAAGTAAATAGCAGCGGTGAATATTCCACAATTGGTATGATTAACAGACTTTGTCGAAATCAATGTGAATTTGTTTTGGAGTGAAGTGTGATCATCGGAAATATATATGTTTTCGTGCAAACTCTTCACATGTGAAGAGTATTCTGAGACGCCTTTAATTTGTTAAATAAATCATAGTTATCTCCTGACCGAAAAATAAAGTTCACAAATAATCGTTCACACGGAACGAGTAATTGTGCCAAACAGATCCAAATCCGATGACTGATAATTATATATCGTATCGTTATACAGTGAACCCAATTTTGTACAATTTGATGGCAGATAGATTATCATCGATAAAATATCGATAAACAACCGAACTCATTGTACTCGCTGAACAGAAAATAAACCTCCGTAGATCTTGATTAAAAATTAGTTTCGTCAAAATATATTTCAGTTTCAATAGACCATTTCGTTAATATAACAAAGAACATGAAGTAGTCGATGATTTAATAAGTTATCCCAGTATCAGTACAGAGCGATAGTCAGTTAATAAATGATTATGATTTTAGTTGATGTTCATCATCCAGAGAGTAGCTGTCAGAGTTTCAATAAAACCTTGCTCTTTTTTCACATTTCTCCAATTTTCCAATTGGTTTCACATAATAACGTCTGGAGAATAAGTTGAACAACACTCAGTATAAACGATGAGATTGGAATGTTTTTTTTCCTTTGTGGAAGACGTCTGACCTGTCCTTCACTCCCAGGTCTCCGGAAAGCACTTCAGCCTCTAGGCCTTATTGCCCATTCCAACAACTTTGTCCCCTGCACAGGTTTTTGCAGGTTGATTGCTGGGTGTTTGTCATATTCTTCTGGATCCATAATTGGTTTTCCATTTATTTTTTTCCTTTTATGATCCAGAGCCATTTGCAGAGTATGTGTCGAGCTGTCTCTGTTCCTTCGTTACATGGTCTGCAGCTAAGGTCGCTATTTCATTCAGGTGTCCTTTTAGTGGACAGTGTCCAGTCAACAGCCCTGTTATAACCCTTATCTGATTCCTGTTACACTGGAGCAGGTCTTCGGTCTTTTTCCTCGACGGTCCTTTCATGAAAGTTCTCTCGTAAGTGCTACTGAGTAGATCTCCCCAGTAATCTCTATGTTTTGTTCTCTCCCAATAATTCCTTATGTGACTCTGTACCGTTGTTTTGGGTACCCCCACTGCAGGCTCGGGTCCAGTGTATGGTGTTGATGTTGTCTTGCAAGCTCAATGGCTTTTTCATTGCCTGCAATACTTGAATGACCATTGTAGGTCAGCCTAGTATGGTCTGCCAGATGTTTCAGTTTCTCGCGGCATTCCTATATCAGTCAAGTTGTCACTCTGGAATTTTTCAGTGCCTTGAGTGAAGCTTGGTTGTCCGTGAAAATATTGATCCTCCCATTTCGTTGGGACCTCAGGTTGATTGTTCTCGCACATTGAAGTATAGCATAAATTTATGCTTGAATGTGTGTTGTCCGAGCGGGAAACTGTACCCTATGTTTCTCCCCGTACAGTATACACCAGCTCCTGTTCCATATAATGTATAGGGTAAAAGTTGGAACTTTTTGTCGAGATCAATTACCCTAACACCAAACTAACAAGTTCAGCATCTTCTAATGAAGAAGCTAACAAAAAGTTCCGACGGTAGGAAGGAGTTATAGATTGTTCCGTAGTTTTTTGGGTTTGTAACCTACCACAATCTGGTAAAGATAGTTTTCGTGATTGACAATCACGAAAACTATCTTTAGCAGATTGTGGTAGGTTACAAACCCAAAAAACTACGGAACAAATATTGATCCAACACGAAAAAATGACGTTCAAACAATGAGTTATAGATGAAACTGACTCAAAGTTGAATTCAACACATGATTAGGTTTGAGTTCAAAAAGAGCATAAGTTGACACTTCGCTCATCCACATAATACCTTATGCATATTGTCTTACTGCGTTTTGGGGATGAATGAAGGTATTTTGTTATTGTTACCATCATTATGAATTACCATAATCTGCTACTGCAAAGCATAGCTCGGTGCAAGAGAAAATCTGAATATGAATCAATTGGTGGAAGAAAATTATTATAACAAAACAATCGACATCTCATCAGTAGCTCTGATTTCTTGATGAAATGTTGTGGTTCTCGGTAGTATAGAGGTGAACACTTCCGTCTATCAATAGGAACACTGGAGTTCAATTCCTCGCTTCAGAATCATTGTTCTGGGATTCACACGTTGAATGGTGAGGCCTCGTTAATCCATTTCCCGTCCGAGTTGCGACTTCTGGAGGTTGACGTTTATGAGGTATATTCAGCTGGTTAACAGTCCCATTTTGAATCCTTCATTTCCAAACCTACTAATACCTACTAAGTACATATTTTGATTCCCAGGATGTTCGCTCCATTTCAGAGCATGAAAAGTACCTCTTCCTTTATGTATTCGATAAAGTATTAGCTGATTATATTGATGAAGGAGTTTGTAATGTTTCCGGAAGAACAAAAATATTTTTGCAAGGCCAATAAACTGAGACAGTTGGCTGAAGTTTTATTGCTCGTGAATATATTATATATTCTTTTCCATCGGTTTTATTCTCATGTATTCGATAATACTTATTTGTAAGCAATTGAATATAGTTGACACTATTTAATAATAATTTCAACATTTCGATGATACATTGTTAGTGTCTCTAAGACATCTTGAATAGTAACCTGTGGTAGAAGTCCATTGTATCTCAAAGTGGAGTGTAGTAGATTTACGATGCAGAAATACTCAAAGTCGTCTCCACAATTTAATATTCGAAAGATGTCAGTACGATGATTCAGTACATGTTTCGAACCTACATAGGTTCATCATCAGCTGAATTTACATAGAATTCTACAATAAAGGAAGAGTAATATAATATTAGTTGAAAAATGAAGTATAAAATTTACTTACATGGAGATGAAAAAATAGCAAAATCACATGGTGAAATTCAAAAGGACATAAAAAATTTTTTTAATGAGAATTATGAAAAAATTGATATTAGGGGGATTTGGGACATCCCTAAAACCATAAATACGTTAAAGATTGGAGGGCTTGGATAATGAGTTGAATATTATCAGACAAATAGGTCACAACAATGGTTTCCCTGCTCATATAATCGATAGAATCTACAATAAACACAGTACAAAATCTCTTAACCGTAGCCTGATCCCTACTACCAACTCCAATAAATATTGCTCTATCCCTTATCTAGGTAAAGTTTCACAAGATATTTCCAATATCCTAAGACGACATTGTAATTATACAAATTTTTTTTTATACTATAGATTCGACTTCCAAATTGATAGTTAACACTAAAGATAAAGTACCCTTTTTCCACAAATCAGGAGTTTATAAAATTTCTTGTTCACAACCAAATTGTTCTGCTCAATACATTGGACAGAGTGGTAGAAAAATAAAAACAAGAGTTCTGGAACATGTTAAACTTATCGACGGTTTCAGAAATCTACAATTGGATGTATACAACACAAAAAGTTCTTTTGCTAATCATATCCTCAATGAAAACCATAGCTTTGATATTGATTCAGATCTAGATATTTTACACATATGTCAAAAAGGTACTTTACTCAATCTTCTAGAAATTTTTGAAATCAATTCCGCTGCTAATAACCCTAATGTTGTTTCTCTCAATGAGCAAGTACAGTTTGACTGCAGAAAGTTTTTCAATTCCCTTGATTTCAACTAAAAAATTTCCCCCTGCCTTGATCTTCCATAAATAATTATCATGTTTGCCTGATGGTTGGCAACTCTTGTTCATCCCAAGAATGGATGATAGATGTCAGTGTTAATCATGGTTGTTGCGCTCCCTACCATATTGTATGCCATTCATAATTAATCTTCTATAATATTTCACTTTGATTTTTGTAACGAGAGGGCCTGTATGTGGGGTGTTGGATCTGTCCACCCGGGACATGACTCGAAATGTCAGTTCTTTGATTCTCGTTCCGTGTGTGCCAGACCCTGTGCCGCATTTCCATGCCATCTCGACAATTGGAAAAAAAAAAAAATTTCGACAGTTGACAGTTCTGTCAGCTGATTCTCCTCCATTTCCTACTCAATCTGTGAACGGTAGTGTTTCCAAGTATCCTTTAATGTGGATTTTTCAAATATTGCATATTGGGCACAAGGGCTCCAAGCCCCCCAATCTTTAACGTATTTATGGTTTTAGGGATGTCCCAAATCCCCCTAATATCAACTTTTTCATAATTCTCATTAAAAAAATTTTTTATGTCCTTTTGAATTTCACCAAGTGATTTTGCTATTTTTTCATCTCCATGTAAGTAAATTTTATACTTCATTTTTCAACTAATATTATATTACTCTTCCTTTATTGTAGAATTCTATGTAAATTCAGCTGATGATGAACCTATGTAGGTTCGAAACATGTACTGAATCACCGTACTGACATCTTTCGAATATTAAATTGTGGAGACGACTTTGAGTTTTTCTGCATCGTAAATCTTGAATAGTATGTCATTGGCTATCACAATTAGGTATAGCAGATATCACAGCTATGTAATCAAATGGTATCACAGGTGTGACATCACCATGATATCCTGATATTGATTGGTATGTCGATGTCACAGATGTGTTTGCTGGGGCCATATTTGTAGCTGAATCTACCTTCTACTTTCACTGATCCTCCTAGGATCTAGACAATGGTCCCATTTTCATCCGTGGATACGATTGAACTGTTTTTGTGATATGTCTGTGTTTCCGCCGTCTTGACATACACGATATTAATATTTCCCACGACACTGGCGTGTCTGCAACATATGAATACAATCACAGTCCATTCATCTGCCCATAAAATTATGTATAACCTGTTTACACACATTTTCAATCGTAGGAGCCTCATATTCTCCGAGAAATGTCACACATGGATGGCGACAGGCCGCCGATTATGGCCCTTATGTTACAATTCAATATAGACTATCGGTTCAAGCAGAATGCCTTCTACATTTTTGAATTGTTGGACAAGCTTGAATACTTTTACTCCTTTGGTCACAGACTGTGCTTTGGTGAAGTGGTCGTTTCAATTTCTATGGCCTGACACATTGACTGTTGACACTGGAATGTTTCAATTAGTTTTGTATGGGACAAAGTAATTCGTTTTGCCGCATGGTTTCAATTGAATGTTGTAACTTTTAATTGAATTGTAATTGGTAGTAACATGTCGATGATTTGCGACATTGCAACTTACGCAATTATTCGATTTTCACAATGAACTCTGATTCCTTCGCCAAATTTCGAAATTTTCTCTGATAGCATTTTTTTTATGGAGTTGATGAAAACTCGGAAAATGTATACATGAGCTCAATTATTGAATGGTTTTTACACAAGTCAGAAGGTGAGATCTCGTTATTCCGCAGCTCAACTGGTTAACGAAAAAACCCAATTAAAACCTAAAAAAATGGAAGCAAGATAAACAAAACCAATATTTACAGCAAAATATTGTAACAAGTAAATTGTTACTTGTCCTATGAATCATTAAAAAAAGTCTCAAGTCATGACAGTTCATTCTGAAAATCTACAAATATTTTGGTAACGTATCAGTAAGACGCAAACAAATGCCTAACTTAACGCTCAGATAAACAACTATTTCAATATTCGTCAATAAACGGCTATCGATCGTGGTTCTGTGACACAGAACACCCTAACTACACAGAAGCGTCAGTGAAAGCAGTGAAAGGCGGCACTTTGATCTTCAAGGGGCGATTTTTCGTGTCCTTCCCCCTCTCCTTAGTATAACATGTGTCACTTTTGTGAGCGGCAAATTTGAATTGAATGAAATTGATGTAGTTCTGGGCGCACCTTCGCACCTACTTCAGCGTATTTTTCAGTCAATCGATTCGATTGGTAAATATAATCAGGGATTTCTTCTCAGCTGACATATTACTTTTGAATCTAGAGACTATAGGTAAGCTCGGTGGCGGATTTATATTTTTACGAGTGTAGGCCACTTCATTTCCGCCGCCCCATGTACCTTTATAAAATAATAATTTTCCATGTGTAGTAAGGTAAGAATGCCGCCTCGCTAGGACGCTGCCTCCTCTAGGCCGCGGCCTATATATGGCTTATTTATTGACAAATCCACGACTTTGTAAGCTGTTTATATAATGAACAGCAAAATGCGCGTCGAGTGCATAAATTATCAGTTTGGTGTTAGGGTAATTGATCTCTTAAACAGTTCGGACAAATATCAATACGATTTTACTGTAGGAATAAAATTTTCATTGACCAAGCATAATGTCAAAGTTATGATGTCAAACAATAAAACTAAATATGTATATCATTATACTAGAGTATTATTGAACCCACGAGCTTCTAATCCTATAGCATTCTCTTAAAAAAAACGCAGTATATATAATTGTAGAAAAATGTTGAGTATCAGCAACACTATAAAAAAATGAGATGTATATTTTACTAAGGACAATGTCATATCAAAACTGAGTTACATTATTGTTTTTTTTTCCTTTTTGTGTAGGTCGTTCAGAATAAAGAATTATTATCAATTTGTTGATTTATTCATTCATGAACACTAGGATCACCAATCTTCGATTTGGATAGGAATAATTTGGAGGGAATAAAATGGCACATTTTGACATTTGTTTTTAATTTTTCTCCAAGCATAATTAACAAGAGACAAAAATTAAAGGGTATCAACAAATACACAAGGAAGTGATAACAAAATATGTTATTCGAAAGGAAGCAAGAATACAAATATATAATACAATCATACATTAGAAAACTGATTGTTCAGAGAACCCACAAATGGAAAAAAAACTGTAACAAAGAACAATGAAATCTTGGTATAAAAAATCATAAATGAGAAAGAATGGCTATTTTTCTCTTCTTCTTTCCCTTTTCATTTCTGAATTCTCTATTAGCAAATTTCAAACAATAAAATATTCGTAGCCTAAGAAAGAGAGTAACAACATATTTTTTTGGGAACTAAGGACATGGATGGTTTAGCGGCACAGATATCAGTTTTTCAAAAAGATCATGAGACACTCTGTTTCCCAAACACACGTTCCTGAAGCTGGAACTGAACAATACTTCTAGATTGTAAATGAATTCAATGAACAGATCATTCGGCGTTTTAAGACCTCCATAAATACTTATTTTGTTATCATATGCTTTGAAATGAGTAAATAATTTTGCAGAATCCAATTCTTCACAGTCTTTGGAAATTTTTTTACAAACAGAACAAGAATGAATATTCAGGACTTTTTTAATCAAATATCCACAAACATATGTGAAGGCATTCTGAATTGGTAGCTCCTCATTACGATAGCTATATTCCCCAACAGTAAGTGCACTGTAGATTGGTTGCTCTGGCAGGACAGCTTGGGCGTTGTTATCAAATTCAGATTGCTTCAACTCAGTCAAGAGAATATCCAAATCATCCATACAGTTTGTGTTACCATTGTTGAAATAACTCTGACAGAACAGTTTCTTGAAAGCCCTTTCAAATTGTATGGGAGTAGGGATCACAGAGTTACCTCCTTGTTGGCGTACACTTCCAAAGAAGTTCTCGATACAATCCTGGTTAACTCTCCTTGTTTTCAAATATTTGAATCCAGACAGTTCCAATGTATCCCACAGTTTCAGTATTCCATTCATAGTGATCTGCCAACAATTTATAAAGTTCATGGTGGAGGTTATATCATCCCCTTTTTGATTCAAAATAACCAGTTTTTTCAGAAATATCTTCATTTCTCCAAGAAACTTTTTTTGATAGTCTGCTCCTTCAAATACATTTTTCCAAGCATTTGGTGAATTTTTTAATGATGAATTCAGTATATCGAAGAGATTATTGCATTTTTCAATAACTTGAACGGTATGCATTGCGTCACCAGAAAGTGCACCTAAACTCACATGAGTATTCATACCACTAGCAACTGTGTTGCTCAATACTTGTGCAGCAAATTTCACTTTCATTCTCTCAAAATTATTTGGAGAAATATGTGAATCGGTAAGTTTAGGTGCACATCTATAGGTTTGTTGCTTATCTTTTTCATAAAAAGATTTGATATATGACCAGGAGGTTTTATTTCCATCAAAATAAAAACTATATTTCATGAGGTTATTTCTCGTAGCCTTCAATATATGTGGAGTATCGAATATATAAATGATTTCCTTATTCGCTACAGTGAAAACAGGCTCATCTGGAGTTATGCCAAATTCTCTGGACAGTTTTGTGAAATTTGATCCCATATCTGTAATTAAAGCATCGACTCTCAATCCTATATCCAGAAGTTTTTTTATACATTGTTCAATGACATTCTTCAATTGTTCAGATTTGAAAGCCTCATCTACAAAATAATGGGCAAGGGGCTGCTTCCAATTAGAATAAAGTCCCCTTATCATGAACACTGTGGCATGATTTGCAGGAGAAAAATATTTGCCATTTTCCCCAAGATCAGTGAAACCAATGATCTCATCTCTTCCTGTTTGGTAGAATAGATCACATTTGAGAGACATCTCATCAATACACAGAAAACAATGTTTTTCTTGTTCTAACATTGAACCGACCTTTATTTGTAGGGTCTTGAAAAGACCCTACAAATACCCTGGCTTGCAGATTATTTTTTCTATTATCCTTTGCAGTGATCTTTTAGTTGGCAAATATAATAATTTCCTGAGAAAGTTATATGCACGGGGACCAAGAAAATAAAGTGTTAAAGAAAACTGTTTGTATTCTGCAGTATATCTACGTCCTTTTGCTTTCCTAGTGTGCAGTCTTGCTTGAATCTTCACAATGTTTGACAGATGGGGAGAGAGAAATTTATCACACATCTGATCAAAATCTTCAAGAGTCGACTCTTTCAAATCTGTGATAGACTCTTTTTTACATGCAAGTTTTCTTCAAACATTTTTCAACTTCTCCCTCAACTTATCTTTTCTTGGACTGTGACAACTCAAATGTGCAGGAGTCTGTGTTGAAGCAGATGGAGATATCAAACAACTATCTTCTTGTTCCTTGTTGTCTACGATAATGGTAAGAGTGTCTGAAACTGAAAACAAAAACATATCAAAGGCCTTGGAAATATCAACAAGTATGTTGAAATGAATGATGCAGCATATTTTAGGCAATGTTCTATACTATTGTATAATTTAGAGAAAATATTGACGTACTTTTTTGTAGAAAAGCTATAAATGACTAATTTTTGAAAGGAAAACTTCTCAATTGAGAAATATGTTTCTTCAATAATAATATGTATTCACGTAGAATAAAAGAATACAGAACAATGTAATGAGAAGAAAAGGTTGAATAAATAATTGGTCTCGATAAGTGTTTTTCATGCTTGTTTCGGGAAATACAATGCAATAAAACTTAGAAATAATGAACATGCTGGCCGACAACTGCGGAAATAGAAAAAAATCCAATGAATATTAAACTGATCTAAATCTAAAGACAAATAATTACAAACACATTCGTACATGCACCCATACGGTTATACTCGTGTAACTATAATTAATACAAGATTGATGTATGTCAATGATATAAGATTGTATGATATTTGAATGACACAATGTTATAAAAGTTAAGCGGTATATTAGAATTTGCAATCTCTTGATATAGACACTTAAACAAACAAAATGCTCACCTGATGATGTTATTGTGGATGCTCGTTCTCTGGATGTGTTAGGATCATTTACAATGATCTTCGGCTTTAGGGATGACGATAGAGAAAGTGCTGTTGATTGGGATGCAGGAACTATTTTAATGTCTGAAAAATTAGAGAAATTGAACCCACAATCACATTTGTTAATTATTGCTGAGTCTCTCACCTGATAAAATGTTGATTTTTTTTTCGGGTTCATATTTTCCCCAACTTCAAGATTCCTTTTCAAGGAATGGAAAAAAAGATTGGGGACAGCATGCTGATTCAACTGCTTTCTAAAACCACTTTTGTTCCTGAACATAGAATCCTCGAAGTGGAGTTCACATAAGGGATAACTTTTATGTAATGCTTCAGGGGTTAAATTATTCAAGTCATCTCTTTTGCTCGCTGCTATCCATTTTTGAGCTGTGAAAAGAAAAGGTTCACAAAATCTACCACAGCGAAAGTTCAAGAAAAATACCTTTCGAGATCCTTTGGGAACCTGAAAAACGATGAATTCTTCGCTATTGTCCTAGAGGAACATCGTCTGAAAGCACACCCAGTTCCTCCTTTGGTGAACATCTCTGACAGCCACTATGGGTCTGTGTAACAATCGCACTGGTAACTTAATTTTACCTAATCAATATATACCACAAGAATAAAAGGAACTTCAAAAAACCAAAGCTCACGAACGGAATCACACAATTGTTAACAATTCTGAAGACAATTTGCACGACACACTGTAAATTGCAAAAACAAAACACGAATAGAACGATAGAACCAGCGGGAAGATTGAAGTTCAAATTTGACATTGACAAATGTAACACTGGGCATAGCACAAGCGCTCTCAGATAAAGCTTGGGCGGGAAGGCGGTGTTACGCTTCTGTGTAGTTAGGGTGTTCTGTGTCTGTGACCTCCGTCAATTTTGTCAAAATTTCTGCGTTAAGATAGAAGTAGATGTGTTTTCGACCGGAAATAATTTTTTGTGTAGATGAAATTAATAAAACCGGTGAGCACCTTGCTTCACTCTCTTTTTCGACTGGAGGAATTAGAGGCATATTTGCTGTGTGTTTGTGCATTGAGACGCCATTTTTCTGGATGAATATCTGGGGAAACGCCATTTTTTTTGCTGAATATATATCTGAAGATCTGGTTCTTCGTATTCCTAAAGGGACTAATAAAGGTTAGTTCGAATGATTATTCATATTTTTATATTGTTTGCCCGTATATAAAATTCTTTCCAGGCACTAAATAAGGTTAGTTTTATTATTGAACACATTTTTCTATTTGAGATAGCATCACACAACTTTCTCAGATTTTACCTTACCAAATCCCTTGCTTTTTCGATGTGGTTTTATTTCATTGAGATTATTTAATCTAAATTTCAACGCTTCATGTATATGTGTGGTTATTTTCACATGCTTTCAGTCGATACCAGAGCTTCTGTTTTTACATTCAATAGATATAATATTCAGATTTGTGTGAGCTTTCTAATGTACACGTTATTATCATATTGTATTAGTTGTAACTATTAAATTTGTGATAATGGGACACAGAGCTCGAGTCGAATGGAGGTGTGTAGAAGTGGTACATTTCTTAAAGCCTATAAAACTTACAGGTCCCTTTTAAGCCGGGGCATATCTGGAAACCCAGACATTTTAAGCCGAGGCATATCTGGAAATACAAATATTTTAAGCCGGGGCATATCTGGAGAAACACAGACATTTTAAGCCGGGACATATCTGGAAACACCCTTCTGAGTCAGGCAATCTGACAATCTCTACAAAAACCTTCTGAGTCGGGGCATATCTGCAAGTCACACACATCCAAGCGAGCTGGGACATCCAGGAGCACTTCCTTTTCGAAGATAAGTACACAAAATTGTGTACTCCAATTTTTTTTTTTCAAATTCATATTCATAATTCATGTTTTGATAGGAAATAAATGTCATATTTTATTAGAACTTGTTAATTTTCTCATAACTGTTCACTACTGGTGGTGGCGCCCTTAAAAAAATATAAACATAGTAAGGTCTCAACAACGGCAGTGCAATGTCCACCAATAGTGAATAGTCTCCAGTCTAACCCACCTGAAGGGAGTCTCTGTCTCCTGCTAGTTTTCTTTTTATTTTGAACTTAATGTTAAAATATACAAGCTGTTCCCCAAATTTTCGAATTCAATTACTTTACTTTTCATTTCGTGAAATGTCGGTGACATGTTCAGATTTTTGTGAATCTGAGCGATTACTTTATTTATTTATTTACGGGGCTATCCCAATTTACAATCAATACAATACAATAAATTATTTTCAGGGTTTCACAGCTGAAATCTTTGCATAACCTGAAAGTAAAACCCAATCTTTCGAAAGCTTTTGCAGTAATTTCATTTATGTGTTGGGCGAAAGTTAGTTTTGCACCGAACTTCACACCCAGATCAATAATTTCATTAACACGTGATAGTTGATTATCGTTAATCGTATATGAAAAGTTGATGAAGTTCTTGACGCGTCCGAAAGATATGGTAAAACACTTCTTCACATTCAAATTTAATTTGTTAACTTGACTCCAGTGAACCAAGTTATCAGGGTCTTCTTGCAACAGTAAAGCATCATGGTACGTGTTAACAGGGCGATACAACTTCAGGTCATCAGCAAAGAGAAGAACTTGGGAATTCATAATACAAATTGTCGAGTTGTTAATAAAAAGGTTGAAGAGTGGGCCTGAATGAGATTACGTTGGGAAGTTGCGAAAGTAATAATGAAATTTTGAAAGTAGCATTAAAAATTCAATTCATTAGTTTACGGTAAATCAATTTGGATATTTCTCTACTTCCACTATTTCAAACTGTTCATTCCGTATTTGACAGCTGATAGGTAGTGACTCATTCAGAATACACGTGTATTTTAAATCAATGGCGGCTGCTTCCGGAACAAAAATTTAAAAATGATGGGATATGTTACATTCAACCTGATAAATTTGATCTCATGACTATATTCAATTGTCCAAGAGTCGAATTCAACGAAATTTTGCTCCAAACTTCCATGTTTCGGCAAGAAATACTTTTACGTGGTTGCTGTCATTCAGTGTTTCGTCGATCATTGAAAATGAGTGATAACTAAGAAATTTGCACTAGACATTAGAAATTACCGCACAACTACTACGCTAACGCCTCGTGCTTACAGTTTTTCTCACTTGCGTAATAGTAAAAAATTCCCCTCGTTACGTAATATACTAATTACAACCGAACAAAAGCATCGCTCAAATATAATGTAAAGTATGTCATAAGAACCAAACCGTCAGGAGTTCAGAACCTGAAGCCTATATTAACCACAGCATTCTAATTCAAAGAAGACGTAACAAAGGCAGTATCGATACTGTAAATCAACGAAAGAGATACTTCAAAACATAACATTGAATATTCATACCTTCAATCCACAAAGTATCTTGATTCATTTGGTGAGATCACTAAAATGAGATTGAAGTTCTTAAGGAATTGTAGTTTTTTCAATGGAATTCATACTGATCAACTCCATCTATTTCTCCAATGAAAAAATGAACAAGCGATAAGAAAGCAAGTAATTTCAGGTAATAAGCATTAATGATGACTTTTCAGTCGAAATCGCTCTGTAACAATTTTGATAAATGTTTTTCTGCACGAAATACAAAAAACCTTTTTTCAAGCCTGAAAATTTTCACCTATGTTCTGAAAATTTTTCAAAAATACGAAATCAAATATTATTCGCTTCGTATTCAGTAACGTCTTTCAGAAAATTGGTACCATCGATAAATATACCCGACATTAGTTTCATTAATTGATCGACTAAATGTTTGAGTATCTTTTACTATAGGATTCCATAGATTTGGCATATTCTATCTATTCATGTGTTGAAATGTTCTCAGCTCATTAATAATGATATGTAATGTATTTGAAAAAATGCAGACGTGTTTCATATATATATTAGAAATCTGCCCTTCTACACTCGTATATATATTTCAATATTCATTCTTGAATTTTTGAGATTTTGTCAAAACCAAAAAAACTACACGAGAATAAGCAGACATGTTCTTCACGAGCAAATAGCAAATCCTTCAAAACAAAAATGTCAAATGCGTAGTTTATTTTTCATCCCACATTTTGCTGTTTTCCTTGTGAGAAAGGGGTTCGATTAAATTGGTTATAGACACACGATTTCTAATCGACAGTATGAAAACCAATGACCAACCAACACATCTTCAAAAAACTAATTATTTTCTTCCCAATCGTGAACAGATCGAGCTCATCAAAGGAGTAGCATACGACCGCTCTTACAATATCGAGTAATGTTGTTTGCCTACCTACCTCCAACTGTATGTACGTGAGGTACCTAATGGATGCTGATATACAGAGTGTTTCCTAACTTCGGTACGAAACTTCAGTAGGTGATTCTTTAGGTCGTTTCAATAAAAAATGTTCCAATGAACATATGTCCGGAGTTGCATCGTTACTGAGATACAGGGCGTTGAAGTTTAAAAAAAACGGGATTTGTAAAGTATCATAATATCCTTAATCCTCGCCGGGCCACCGTGCTGGGTAATCGCACGTTAAAAGGTAAGGCCTCGTTGATCCATTGCTCGCACAAGTTTCGACTTCTGAGGGTTGACGTTCGTCAGCTGATTAACGAAAACGAACAATTTTAAAACAATTTTAGAACAACACCAACTCGGTTGAAATTTGCTACAGTTATTTTAAATAATAAGACGCTTATTTAGCCCTAACTAGATTGAATTTGTAGGTCTACTGTAGTTTCAGTAGGCACCACAGCCAACAATATTGGAGAAAAAAGTACGCCACCGAAAAATACAACTTCGCTTGTGTTTCCTTCATATCTAGCTTCGTTTTCGAGAAAAAAAAATAGCCACGAAGAAAAAAAATTGGCCCATGAGGGGATCGAACCCGCGACCTTCGCGTTATTAGCACGACGCTCTAACCAACTGAGCTAATGGGCCAATGAGTACTCTCTATTAGAATATAAATCCACTGAAGGTGCCTTTGAAACACACCCGGTTTCATCTTCAATAGTTTTTGCCAGCAAATATTTTCATTTTTCATGAAAACAAAGTCGAGTTGAAATCTCACCACGAAAATTCGGTGTCCTTTGCCCAGCGTTGCCATCAATTTTTTTATCAAAATCTTCGAAAAAATCTGAGTCGTCTTTTCATAAAAAATTCAAAAAGGCATTTGCTGAGAAAATTGTCAAAGAAGGTGGAAGGTGACAGGTTGATTAAAAATTATTTCATTATCCTAATGATGTCAAGAAGAAGAAGGTATTATACGATCTTTGATGATCTTTTTTTGCTGATCTTTGATGGGCTACTCATAACTCTGATCTTTCATGAGCTAAAACTAGATGTGCGTTCAGCGGCTCAAAATACGTGGAAGTATTTTCGAAAAATCAGTCAAGGTTTCGATATTGAAACCTTCGAGTGACTTTTGTTTTACCTCATTTTCGAGTGGAAATATCTGATCTTTTGATTATATTTTTGTTTTGAAAAACGTATTTGTTCTATGATGAATTGCACTTTTTATTACTGTGGGAAATTAGAATCAATTGAAATTTAAATGTTTTTTCCACATGTGAATTTGTTTTACAATGTACAACCTGTATTACTCTAATGATGAAATCTGCTATCCATTTGCAGAAAAAAATCTTCCACCTTTAATGTGATATCCCAACATGATTGTGGTTATTTTATAAGAGAGACTGAAGCTACCCCGTTATAGAGATTGGTGTTTTGAAAGTCACTGCTGAAGCGATAGCCTCATAGAAATTACATCACTGTAATCCCTGATTAGTATCAGTTAGAAAAAGAAACTGGTAACATAGAATATACCCTACAGACAATGAGTAATATCGAACGTAAAGCTATCAAACAATTGAATGCTATGTATTGGTAATTTTTGTCAAATGTATCGTGTTTGAAGGAGGTTCAGATCATCTATTGTCACCACCAACAATTCTCCACAAGCTCTTCTATTATTAGATTATTGATTTCGGACATGATATTATGGAATTACTTTCATAATAGTTGTTTTTTAACTTATCACAAGAAAATATGTAAGGATGGTATCGTTTGATATACTTTCAATAACTGAGTGTTGTTGCAATAATCTCTTATATACTACCTTAGTAGCTTTATTTGCTTTGCGTATACACAGTGGTCCACCGAAAGGTAGGCAACTAGCTGTTCTTTTCTGGAATTTGAAGCAAGGAGACGTGAGAATTGCTTTCGAAAAGGGCACTTCCTACATATATTTTTTAACCTCTGCCCTTTGACCTCTAGCAAGGGAAGTCAAAACCCTAAAATTTCAAATGGAAATTGGGGTAGAATGACATATCATGTGAAAAAATACAAAATATTTTTTCCAGTGATATCCCATTCATGGAAATTCACCAAACTTTCTGATGCAGAAAGGTAGATTTCGAAAAAGATTGAATGGACTGTATGAATAAAGCAAAAAAAATAAGACAAGAAACAAGAACGATGGCATGAGACTACTTACGTTATGCGGCAAGATCTTCTTGTAAGTAGACGATTGCAGCAGTCTTCAATAGTGAACACCAGAATTGCTTGCACTTTGAAACTGCACTTAGTGGGATTCCTTGTAGAATTGTTCTGTACTCTCCATTGCGGAGAATATAACAAGTAGTACTGTCTTTCAGCTATATCAGTGCACAAGTATGTTCGTTTTCGAAGTTCTAGTCGAAGTATATAGTCGCCTAATGTCATTTTTAAATACCGAGAAAATTAAAATAAACAAAGTGTCACCCGTTTCTGCAACACTTTCAATGCAAAATCGGCGTTAAGGACATCAACCCGATAATTTTGGTATTGATGAAAAATGCAAATAAGTTTTGGGATTTAAGGATCAGAAAATCAACAAACATTTTAGAATTCATTCATTCGAAAGGAAGCAATATTTGTATGTTCAAATGTTTCATTACGATCAAATTCCCCATTTATCGCTTGCTTTTTTTTGTTGGAAAACACTACAGATAAGTGTAGGATAATTAGTTGGACAAATGTTCATTTCAGTCTTGTCACTGATTCAGTTTGGTTTCTTTAAAAATTATTTCAGTTCACCATTAAACAAGGTTTGTTCCATTCCAGAACTAATTCAAATTGTTAACTTCAATTTTCCAAAAAAATGTTCTGCTAACTATACCTGAAAGCCAGATATAATCATCAAAATAGTCTCGTGTCAACCAGTATATCAAACGATGAGTTTTGGAACCTTTGGTGTAAAAAATGAAACTTTTTCTAGAGATCAATTACCCTAACACCAAACTGATATTTTTGCACTCGACGCGCGTTTCGCTAATGAGGTTAGCATCTTCAGGAGAAAAAAAATGATACTTAAGCTAGAGCTGGAGTTAGTTGTTTATATATCTAAAGTTTTCCGGTCCGATATAGACTTCGTTTGTTATTGTTAATTATTCTAATTAATTTCTCGGTAATGAACTGACTACTTGCAAGTTCCGTCATCTGTTAGTATTGATTTCTGATTACTTTCTCAACAATAAATTGAAAAGCGGGCTGAAAGGGATAGGTCCCTTGTCACCTTTCATGCTGTTTTTACATTTTGCTATTTCGAGACTCTCACATGCATCGAGTAGTCTTGTGTCATGCACATGCCTGATCAGTTTCAGATTGCTTTCACCAATTTTGTGGTCATTGTGTAAAGCGTGTTGGGCGACACTGGATTTTTCTATCCTTCTGTATTTTCTATGTGCAAAATTCTTTTTGAAACGGGTTTTGATAGCTCGTCGGCTCTGGCCGATGTACTTGTTGTTGCAATCTTGACAACTGATCTCGTAAACTCCCGACTTCTCTGAGTTTTCTAGTTTATTTTTTGGGTTACCAAGAAGCTGCTGTAATTTGTAAGAAGTTTTATATGCAACTTTCATATTTACTTTGTTAAATGTCTGTTGAAGTCCTCTAGTGTATTGAGGTTCATGTGGGATTACTATAAACTTTTCGTTCCTCTCATCTTTTTCAAAAGTCGAAGATTCACGAAGTGTTTCCCTATATTTACATTTTCTAATTAACTTATCAACTATCTCTGGGTTAAAACCGTTCACTTCAGCTACGTACCTAATCACTCTCCTTTCATTGTCGTACTTATCTTTTTTCAAAGGAAAAGTTAACAACCTATGGACAAGAAATTGCAGTGCCGCTATTTTATGCTGTGGACAATGATTTCGCTAACCTTGTTAGCGAAACGCGCGTCGAGTGCAAAATTATCAGTTTGGTGTTAGGGTAATTGATCTCTAGTACAAGTTTCAACCAGTATATTATCTGATTCCACCCTGTATGTTGTCTTCCAACACAGTACTCTGTACGAACTCATACAGAATTCTTATAGTGGTGAGGAAAATAGCTGCGATTATCTCATCGACAAATTGTCCTCTTTAGTGTTTTGTATGACAATGAGAAACAGTTTGAGGAAGTTCCACTTAAAGTCTCATCTTCTCCCACATCACAAAATGAGCAATGACGAGGTATTTTGTAGCTCTTTGTTGTTCAATTCTTTCAACAATGCTTGCAAGTTATTTATATCTCAAAAACACTGGAGGCACATCTTTTTTAGAAGAAGTTCTTCAGAAGTTCTTTGGGATGTTGAAAGAGTCCAATATTCCAAAATCCATTGCTAGTTTGTTTGACAGATTTGATTCCTGACGAAACATTATACAAATACTATTTTCAATAGAGATTTAGATTTTCACCTCATTTTGATAAAAAGTATCTATGGTTCATTTTCATAAAGTAAAACTCTCTGCTTTATATTTTTTACAGGTATCGAGTTTGATCATTGCTCGTCAGTTTGGCGTCACTCACAATTTTATAAAGTTCAGTTGGAATTGAATGTTAGTTGAGGGAAAAAATATCGAATGGAAACTAAGGAAAATTGATACAATCAGTATCAATTTTCTTTTCCTGAAGATGCTAACCTTGTTAGCGAAACGAGCGTCGAGTATAAATAATATCATTTGGTGTTAGGAAAATTGATCTCTACAAAAAGTTTCAACTTTGACACCAAAGTGTCCAATCTCATCGTTTATGAAAAACTGAATGGCTTAAATTTCAGAATATTCTCAAATTATCACAATTTTTGAAACTTCTTTTTTCTTTAGTGTTCGAAAAGTTTTGAGAAATATGACATTTTTTTGGTCTACGCCATGATCTTCAACTATTACCGGATTTTCCATCCAGTCTGATTCCAAATTCTAATATTGAAATCATCTATTGAGTTCTGTCGTAAGCTTTCACAATATATTATATATGACTTATGGGTTTCGGTCAGCTCAGAGACATTAGCCAAACTATGTTCTAGTCGTTGGAATCTGAATAATGGTTAGTAAAGCATGTGTCAAAAAGAGTGAAAATATATCTGTTTTTGTATGATAATGGAATCGATAAAACGTTGATACAGCTGTTTTAATTATGATTCGAACATTTACATCCATATTTGAATAATTGTTACTTATTATCAGACTGTTTTTGTTGATTATTCATCGTTTTTATACGTGATATCATTTATTGCATTTTATGTTATTTACATCATAGACTTTTCTCTTGGTTTATTGAAAATTCAGATTTCCATATCAAGAAATTAAAAGGGGGATCATATGGAAAACCACATTTGATTATAATTGTACATTCATGGATTGTGGCAACCTCAAACATTTTATTTCGAATTCAACATTTACAATACTAACCGAACTATGTTATTAGTCATTTAAATTTGATTGTATAATAGTAAGTGACACAGGTGTGAAAAAAGAGGAAATATATCTGTTTCTGTCTGATAATGAAATCGATAAGGAAAACGTTGATACCTTTAATTATTATTCGAACATTCACATCGGTATTTGCATAATTATTACTAATACTCCAACTGTTTTTATTGATCTTTTTTCAATTATGAAATTGATCTCATTTAATTCAATTTACATTATGGACATTTTCTAATGGTGGTTCATAATTTCCATAACTAGCAATTGAAGGGTTGTCGAATGATTAATCAGATTCAATTCTGCTTGTTCATTCGCGGATTAGGGCAACTTCCTGAACCTTTTTATTTCAAATTCAATATTAGCAAAGATCATATTTTTGAGGAACATGCCATTCTCATAACCCAATTACAACATCTACGGAGTAGAAACTCGAAAGCTGAGAAAATAAACATCATGTAATGGTTCTCTGATTTCAGGAAATGACTCTGTTGTAACACTTTGTTCGTTGACCTTGATGAACTGTATTGCCATTTTTTCGATAAATATTGATCAATTTATTATTGCTATATCGATGAATAATATATAAGCAGGGTTGTATCTGTTTTAGGTTGGCTCTTTCTTCCTTTCTGTGAATGACATACACGTACCTATCAAAAGAGAGTGTACTTCTTTCATAGAAATTGTTATTACATTTTTTGATTCGGAGGAGAAAGCCAAAAAGATATTACATCAATCTTCATTTTCTGCACAGGGGCCATTCATAAAATACGTTCGCATACAAGGGGAGGGAAGGGGTCTGGCTTAGGGCCGGTATTATAAAACAAAGTTAACTTTAACTGATACCCATTCCTACCAACAAAGTTAACTCATGCCTTTTGAAGTACTGTAACATGTGACGTCATTCCACAAGTTAACTTCTAGTTATCTGTCAAAATAGTTTATAATACCGGCCCTTAGTGTGACAAGATGTGATTTTGTAGAAATCTACATGTGCGACATCTTCTAACGAATTCCTAAACTCGTCAGTTTTTTTAATCAAATCTATAGTGACTCAATCTTTCCGAATGAATTTTCAATTGAGAATGCGAATTAATCTTGTAACAGTACACTGTATTTCACTATACAAATGAAACAAAATAAAGCGATTTTTCACTGTTTCATTGTGTTATTGAGCATTGCATTTTCTGATTATGTAAAAAATGTATATTATTTGTGGCCATCTATATTGAAATTGTTTATAAATATTTTGAAACCAAAGGCCAACCAACATATAAATTATTTAAATTTGTAAAACAAAAAAAATCCGCCCTCTAGGGTGTTTTCTATTATATATGAACATCGCCACCTAGTAGTCAGATGTTAAAAAACGATATGTATCGGACAACAAATTATTCAAATTTGTAAAACAAAAAAAAATCCGCACTCTAGGGTGTTTTCTATTATATATGAACATCGCCACCTAGTAGTCAGATGCTAAAAAACGATATGTATCGGCCAACAGATATTGTAGCAGATTTCCGTAAATGGTTTAGTAGTTTTTAGTAGATTCGAACTCATGATACAGTAGATTCAAGCAGAAAAAAGTGGTCACACTGGCGCTAGCTCTGTGGCGTGACTCTTTTCAGGATTTGTATACCATCATTTAGAATTTATCATAGCAGGGGGGGGGGCTTAGTTTTTGTGACGAAATATTTCTAGGCGGGTCACAAAAAGTGTGACACAGTGTGACAATGGGGGGGGGGAGAGGGTCAAAAAAGCTGATTTTAGTGTGACGTATTTTATGAACGGCCCCACAAAAATACCTAAGTTCTTTATTATCATTATGACGGCGACTGGTTTTGGTCATCAAATGGAAAAATGTCACAGAAATCTTATTTGAAACTGATGCCAGACTTGTCACGATTTGAATATTTCGGAAATTTCTGAAGATTCTAGTGCTAGTATTCAGTAATTCATCCATTTTTCCACTGAAGATCTGCGGAGATATTTTTTTTTCTGAGCGAAACGAGATCTTGTATGGGTTGGAATGAATTGTTTGTCGAATGATAGATATCTTTATTGTCTAAATGTAACATTTGTCGACAAAGTCATAAAGTCATAATCATCATATTGCATACAAAAGTTCAAATGATGTACATAAATTGTAAAAATATATCTTAGGAGAAAAACTCTCATTTAGATAAAAACACTAATTCTAAATTTAAAGAGGACATAACAAAATAATATGTAAAATTGTAAATTTCTACAAAAAAACAAAAAAATAATATATATCTCAGTATCACATAAACATCGAATATAGAACGACTAGAAAGTATAGACAAAATATTCCTCCAAATTGTAGAAGCATTTCCCCATCAGGAGTGTTTTAACTGATTTTCGGAAACTTTTCATATCGCTAATGTCTCTGATTTGTTTTGGTAAGTGATTGTAAATCTGCTTGCTTCTATAAATTAAAGACTGTTTTGTGAGAGTGGGAGTGGGAAGTGGTAGAGTGAGTTTTTTTTCCTGTCGTGTATATTTGTTTATATTGTTAGTGAATCTTTCCCTGTATTTATGCACCAAAGAAGCTGTCTCTAAAATGAAAATTTCATATAATGTAAGTATTTTGTTATTGGTAAAAACCGGCTTGCATGATTCACGCATCTTAACTTTGAAAATTAATTTCAAAGCTCGTTTCTGGAGGACGAATATACTCTGGAATAGAACCTGACTACAAGAACCCCAGAATGGAATGCCATACCGTAAGTGAGATTCGATGAATGGGTAGTATGCCGTTAAAGAAGCCGAAATTCCAAGTTCGCGGGACATTATATTGACAACATAGCAACAAGAGGACAACTTTTTTTTCAGAGCCGTTATATGAGTCTCGAATTTCAGATTGTTGTCAATGTGTATGCCAAGAAATTTTGTTCCAGGTTTGCTTTCAATTTGTTGAAGACCTAAGGGTACTTGTTCTAAATCCAATTTGAACGTGACCAAATTTGTTTTTGTAATATTCAGTTTTAGCATATTTGATTCACACCACATTTTGATTTTTTCTACGTCTACAGGAATAGTTTGTACCAAGTCATCACGATTTTCATTATGCCAAAGGATTGTTGTATCGTCAGCAAACAATGTGAGGTGCCCAGAAATATCTTCTATATGAATGTGGTGTTATTGGTTTTACTGAAAGAGCAAAATATCAGTTCGGATTGAATAGTAATATTAAAATGAGCTCAGCATCTCCTAATTTTTTCGATAATTTCATTTATATATCAAAGCTCAGTACTTGTTATTAGGTTGACAGAAGTTCCGAAATCTTGACTACGCTTATAATGGTCTAAGAGCCAGTGACAGTTTCGCGTGATTATTTTGTTAAAATTTTATTATTACACTTTTTCATTCCACTACATCCCATAAACGAAGCGAAATATAAAGAGATGTTGCTGAACCTTTGAAGAGAATTTATTTTGCTACAAAAACACAAGGGTACTTTTACGTATTCCTTATATTTGCAAATTATTCGCGCGCATACGGAACATTCAAGTCGTTCTGCCAGGTATTTAGAACCGCCATTTTGTTCCACCAATTGTCATACACACTTAAAAATCTCAGCACAACCACATACTAAAAAATGAAGCTTAACTAAATAGTAAAAAGTTCAACAATTTTTCGACATGTTTGGGGCGTTCCGCCACCCACTCGGAACCTTCCAATCGATCCGCCAATGTTATCTCGATGATTGTTGGCTACCAGAGGACTGCTGAGAAAAATATGAGCCTTGACCAAATAATAAAAAGATTCGCGATTTTTTGCAAGTTGGGAGCGTTCCGCCACCCCCTTGGAACCGCGCTCAGGGCCTGTCCTCACGGATGACACTCAGTTCGATCCTCCACAACACTTTCTCAAAATATAGGCCTTCCTCCACAACACTTTCTCAAAATATAGGCCTTAACTAAATAATCACGCAAAACTGTCACTGGCTCTTAGACTATTATTGGCTGCAGTCCTTTAGCTCACTGCTCTGAACATGTTTATACAAAATTTTTGGAGTTTTTGATTTTTTTAATGTTATTTTTCCTGGAACGACACTGAAACATCTCGAACAATCAAGAATTAAAGATGAACTGTTGAATCAGGTACAATATTTTCATTTGAATTCTCGAAGTTTTATAATGAGATAAATCAACTTGAATGTGGCCATCACATTACTCTTGTTATGTAATAGTGATCTCAAGAAATCCAAGACATAACAAATATAATGAGAATCAGTATAACTACTTTTCTTCGGGCTTGAAGGCCGTCGTTCTCTGGAATTTCTTCCTAACGTTTCGCTAGCGCGAGCGGCCAGCTTCTTCAGAGGCTTACTCATTTCCGATGACTCAGTCATCATCATCAATCTAAGAATCATTCATTTGAATTGAATTTTATTCAACCTAAAAATTCATAAACTTTTTCAAAGTGTATACAAGTCAATGGCACGTGTTGATCTACTGTAGAATAAAACCAATAAATAGTTTTACTTTTTTACACATTAAAGTTTGCATTTTCTTTATCATCAGTTGCCAGTATCCCAATCCAATTCTTCAACTCAACGATTCCCCTGATATTAAAATTAGAGCCGGATCCAATCTGTCTGGAACGCACAGCCAGAGTTCTACCCACGTGAATCACACGCGAGAATCCCTAACCGAAACAGAAGGGCATAAATACCAGAATGGTCCATATATTGATCCATATTCCGCGTACAACAACGGTGCTTGGCGTGCGAAATTTCAGCAACATAGGCGTACCCAAAGGGGTTGGTCTTGGAAGGGGTTTATCAGTCGATTTTATTCATGTTTATTTTCCAAGATACTTATAAGTTTGAAAAGGGGAGATAAGAAACAAATAAATGATTAATCAAAAACATTGAATTGATGAAGGAAGAATGGAAATAAAATGGAATGAGATAACAAAAGCAGACCTGTCATGAGAAAGTAAAAGTGAAAATTGTCAGGGGAGTAGGTTTCTCAGATAGACTATCTTTTCCTTTTCGTGAATGATTTTAACATCTTTTAATGATATACACATAGCAACAAAGAGTTCTTGCTGAATATTTAAAAGTATTCTATTCTTTTTGCAATGGTTTCAAGAAGAAAATGACAATAAATACTTCTTCAGAACTACATTCTATAAACAAGAATAATCATTTGCTTGAAAGTGGTTGACAATGTTCCTTGCTGAATGGTAATGATTCGGACTTCCATTGTCTATATTTTCAACTCTATTGAAATCTGTTGCTAAGAATCACCCGAAGACGTTTGCGGATACCAGCAATCGAAACATCGTGAGTACACTCAACTTGAAACTTGGTTTCAAATTTTTTTCATAATATTTCATTCAATTTCTTTATTTACATTTTCTTAATTGTATTTTTTTTTTTGTATTGGCAAAATAAACACTATTCTATTCTATTTCATATTCGATATCTCAATTTTCTTGCCACCATATCATTTCATTTAGAACAGAATGGAAGAATAGAATAGAATAATTTATTAACCTTTTGGTGCCATACAAAGATGAAGGTAAGTCATAAAATGCGTATAACTATCTTGTGAAAAATAAAATAACAGTAATGGATCACACTAACAAATATTTAGACAACATTTAAAATAGTTGACGATTAAGAAGAGAAATAACCACATATCCGAGTCTATCTATTTATGTCCTGAACAAATTCCTCTAGTGAATAGAATGCGTTATCAATAAGCACTTTTTTTAACTCTCTCTGAAATTGCTTCAGAGTATTGAGTTCCTTCAGAAGCGAAGGTAACCTGTTATATAAGAAGGAACCAGCATAATGAGGAGACTTTTCATAACCAGAATGCTTGTGTTGATCTAGGTGGATATTATCAGCACTTCTTGTGTAGTGTGTGTGTATGTCTTGGTTTTTTATGAAAAATGATTTATTTTTGAAAGTGTAGGATAACACTTTGTATATATAGATTGAAGGGACAGTCATAATTCCATTCTTCTTAAATATTTCGCGGCAGCTGTCTCTGTAGTTTAAATTGTAGATTCGTCTAACAATCCGTTTTTGCAGAATGAAAATGCGAAAACTCTCGCAAGATTGTCCCCAAACAATTATGTTTTGTGCAATGACTGAATACACCTGAGCGTAGTAGACGGTTGTGAGCGTATCAGATGTGAGATCATTTTTTAGCGAGGAAATTAGAAAGTATACTTGATTCAGCCTTTTGCATATGGAGTTTATGTGTTCTTTGAAATTTAGATTGGTATCTATGACAGTACCGAGACTTCTTGTTTTTGTAGATGTGTTCACCGTAACACTTCTATCGTTCAATTCAAACTGAAAATGTGGTTGGGTGTGCGTTTTAACCCCATATGAGAAATTTAATATAACGGTTTTTTCGATATTCACGACCAGACCATTCATGTCGCACCATGTCTTGAAAGATGACATCACACTACTTACTTTCAATTTTACCTTTTCTAGCGTAGTTGCTGACAATACCATGCTAGTGTCATCAGCATATATAAATATATCTTTATATTCTGGAAAATACTCAGGCATATCGTTTACGTACAAGAGGAAGAGCAGAGGCCCCAATATCCCCCCTTGGGGAGTGCCAATATTGTTGAAAAAAACATCCGAATATGTATTATCGATAGCTACGTATAATGGCCGGTTTGAGACATATGAGCGAATCCACGAATTTATGGGGTCTCTAATCCCTAATGCATTCAGCTTATCACACAAGAAATTCGGATTCAGGCAATCGAACGCCCGGGACAGATCAAAAAATACGCCATAGGTATATAAATTCTTATCGATTTTGTCGTGTACCGATTGTACAAATTCAATGGTGGCGGTCTCACAGGAGTGTCCTGGCCGAAAACCGTGCTGTTTGCTAGTGATTATATTTTTTGAGTCCAGATATGACATAATCTGGTTGTAGACGACTTTTTCGAAGGTTTTTGCAAACACACTTTGGATTGTAATACCTCTGTAGTTTGAGAGTAGTTCTTTCTTTCCTCTTTTATATATAGGCATTACCTTGGACATTTTTAATGTATTCGGAAAGGTTCCCGTTAGTACCGAGAAATTTATCAATGGAGTTAAAGAAGGAATAATTTCATTGGAACATTCTCTCAGCAAAAATAGAGGCATGTTGTCAAATCCAGTTGATTTTTTGTTTCGGAAACAATTTAATATTTCTAATACATTCGTATCTGTCACCGGACTATAAAAAAAGAACCACATGATATTTTTCTGGATATCGAACAATCATTGTTTTTTAGTGGAACTATCGACAAAACCGAATCTACGAGAAAATTAGCGAAACCATCAACTATATCTTTTTTTCCTTCGTACTGTTGGTCATTATATTCGAGCCTATCTGGGATGACTCGTCTTGTATTTTTTCCATTTCGTTATTTAAATTTTTTTTGACTCATATTTCATATTCAATATCTCGATTTTTTTATAACAACATTAATTTCTTCGATCAATCAATGCCTAATTTCATTATTGACCAAAAAATTCGATTTCGATTTGATTTTCTCACTTGATTTGTATTTTAATCCTTCCATTCTTAGCAACAGGTTTCAATATAGTTAATAATATAGACAATTATGATTCATATATAGCAATAATTATTTCCTTCAAGTAGGCTTGAAAATTAAATTTCCCGAATTATTCTAATGCTACTATACAGCAACATTCCTGTTTGATGGATCCCACTGTTGATAGATTATTTGATCATTCAGTTGAATAATCATTTTCGTACTATCAATTTCGAGGGTGGTTTTAGAATGTTTCAATTCATTTTAAACCGAAGAAATGAAAGATCCTGCAGATATTTATTGTGTATTGAAGATATATTGCATGAGTTGATTGGGTGTGTATATATTTTTTGTTGGTTTTCTGATAATCTAAATTATACATACATTCAACCAACCGAAATCATATGATGAATATGACATTTTTGTCTTTCCATTTGTGATTGTGAATTTTTGTTGGTACATATGGAAACGTGATTTGGATTGATTGGCTTTTTCTACCATTCATAGGAATTTACTTCAACTTTCTAAATTCTAAATGTAACATTCTGTATATCCATACATTTTTGAAACATCTCAATTTCCATTCCAATATGATGTTTTTGTGCGGAAATACTCGATTTACTGCCCAGGTGATCTTGCAATTGATAATATAATGATTTATTTCATTGATGAATCACTGATGATGGTACGAAGAATTATCTATTGAAATTCGCAGAAAAAATTAGTTTCTAGTGTTGCTATATTTGTTTATTAATTAACCGTTCATTCAATGGCCAAAGGCTCTGATGCATGTTTCCTACAAAATACACGATCCTGATTATCACATTAATCACTTTTAGTGAAATTAGATAATAACGTTCTATTGGCCTTGACCTATATGCACACATGACTGAATATTGATCAACCAGATTCCAGATTCGAACTGTGATGATGAAAACAAATATTACAGTTTCGTCTCAGTTTTCAACAGTTCCGGTATGATTTTGAATTGTTCTCTCTATATCAATTGGGTAATGAATTGAATACATTTGTTGGTTTCAATACTGACAACAAATTTTAATGAATCGATTGAAAAAACGGTTCAGAGAGAATTTTCTGCTATTTATAGATATTTTGGACTGAGGTGTCCTTTACTTGATGGAAATCCATAGTTATCACGCTATAAGGTAGACACGATTAAATTTCCACAAAATTTATTGTCTTCGCGACATGTTTCGGTACACTGTACCTTTATCAAGCGAATGTATTTAAACACTAAATTATTCTTCGCTAAAAGCTCCTTAAATATATCAGGGCCTACTCTAATTATCTATGATTCCTAGAATAATACCACTGACAATGATGATGATTCCTAACTGATGCTGATAACTGATACTGATTCCTAATAATAATTATGATATCGGACCATAGTTACTATATACTTATTGATTGAATAAGTTCAACAAAGGGGAACTAGACTTAATTATTTAGAATTTTTGGAAATCAATAAATTAAAAAATTCAAATTGTTTGCTAAATGATCAATTGGATCTCAATAGTTCCCCTTTGTTGAACTTATTCAATCAATAAGTATATAGTAACTATGGTCCGATATCATAATTATTATTAGGAATCAGTATCAGTTATCAGCATCAGTTAGGAATCATCATCATTGTCAGTGGTATTATTCTAGGAATCATAGATAATTAGAGTAGGCCCTGATATATTTAAGGAGCTTTTAGCGAAGAATAATTTAGTGTTTGAATACATTCGCTTGATAAAGGTACAGTGTACCGAAACATGTCGCGAAGACAATAAATTTTGTGGAAATTTAATCGTGTCTACCTTATAGCGTGATATTTATAGATATATACATACAGTAAAAAGCTTTAACAGATATGTCGTCGTATTTATGAACGAAAAATGACGACCAATTTGTCGAACAAAAGCTACCAGGTCACCACCGATCCGCCCATGTCGATTATTAATTACTGTAGAAGAGAAATTATAATTTGAGAATCGATTAAATAGTGAAAAAAACTATGCTTTTCTCATATCTCGAAATATTTTTTATGTTCCATACTGTAGCATCGTGCACTTTTTAGTAATTTTCATCGTTTGTGGTAAGAGTATAGCTGATATTCTCAATGGTAATGGTTCGGGCTTCCACTGTTTATATTATCAACTCTATTGAAACCTGTCGCTAAGAACGAAAGGATAAAGATACAAACTAAGATGCCTAGGAAACCCTGGTGTATCTAGCGATTCGATATTGTTTAGAATTTCTTGGCGAAAAACAATCGACGATTACAAAAGCTTTCTAATTTTTGTATAGGGGGCGTCATATGAGCATTTTCGAAAATCTGTCAAATGTCGGTTTTGTCAGATTGACGTAACTTTGAGGTTTATTGTTGTCAATGTAGTCTTTATAAGTAGAATAAGTTTTGAAGTTATTACAAGTACTTTTTCACGATGTGTAGAAGATATCTTATTTTGTTTGGTCAGACAAAATCTGGGGATCCAAATATTCTTTATTCAGTACCTGAGGTAAGTACAAAACAAATCGGCCAAAAAAATAACATGAATGTAGCGTTGTAGCTAATTTTATTCGTTTCAGCTTGAGCGAAAGTCTTATATCCAGGAGGAAACATCTGTAGCTCTCATCAATGAGTTATTGAAAACAAAGTTTTATTTAAATAAAGGAAATATCGATGTGATACGTATTTTGAACTGATGCGTAACTGATGTGTGTATCCCCAATTCCAAAACAGTCTATCACTTTCAATACACTAGCATGAACTTTGTCGTACATTCTCAGGTGAATGGGCAAAGTAAATTTTCTCGGAATCAAAGTCTTGTCTTAAAAACTGATATAAAAACACTAAAAACTTGTAGAGGTAGCTGGTAACAGTGACAGTATTGACAGGTTATTAACGATAGGTTTCCACGTTACATGCACGTTTTCTGAAACGCATTTGATTGGCTGTCAGGGCTGTCAAAATCTCAGTAGGCAAATAATAAACAGTGGTAGAATATACGATTGCACATTTCTCTCTACTGAAAATAAAGCTTCACATGGTATATGACTGATCGCCATCTACAATAGCGTTCTGAAGCTTTTGCGATCTCAGAAATAAAGCAATCGGTTTTCGCCAAGTTTATCCCAAAATTATTCAGGTATAAGTAGATACACCAGGGTTTCCTAGGCATCTTAATACAAACCAAGTAAGAAAATCAAATCCCAAACGAAAGGTTGAAGTGGAATTTTTGGTCAATAATGAAATTGAGGATTGATTGATCTCAGAAAAAAATGTTGTTTCAAAAAATCGAGATGAAATATGAGTCAAAAAAATTTAAATGAAGAATTGAATGAAATAATATTGCGACAAGAAAATTGAGGTATCGAATGTGAAGTGATAGTCAAAAAAAATGTAAATGAAGAAATGAATGGAATATTATGAATAAATGTTGAAACCAGGTTTCAAGTTGAGTTTACTCACGACG